>JANHFX010021892.1:0-25233 GCA_027560015.1 Chloroceryle amazona | reverse complement strand
TGTTAGAGCCCAGTCAGTTTGGGCTTGTGAAAGGCAGGTCCTGCTTGCAGAATTATGTCTGTTCTCACTCAAACCAGGGCACCTACAGGAAAACTTAAACCTTGCGTTCAGAATCTGCAGACGGGAGCCTGACGTTGTTCGGCTGCGCTGACAGAACTGTCCGAGGGCTTCGGAGTGTGCTTTGAAAATACTGACCTCCAGTGGCCGGAAAGGGAACTACGGTCACATCAGCCAGAAAGGGGTGGGTGGGATTTCTTCTAAATCAAAAATGTTGACACTGTGTCTCTTGGAAAATACTCTCCCTGTATTGTCCTTTTGAAGGGATGGAAAAAAACAGAACAGCTTGTGGAGCTGAAGAGCACAACATGTAATTTTAGGAGGGGTGTGTTTCTCTAAGGTCAGCAGGGAAGGAGTGTCGCCTACTTCCTCTAAAGCTTTTTTGGGCTGTCCCCTCTATTCCAGTGTAGACAGCCTGCTTTCTCAGCATGTCACAGGAAGGAGATACCAGAAGAGGTAAAGGAGTATCTTCTTGAGTGTAATTCCCTTTTTGCTATCAAAGCATATGAAATCAAATGTGAATTTTCTTAGTTGTATGGCAGCACATGGATTATTAGGTAGTTAACGTGCAACAGACACACAACCTAAAGTACCATAAGCCATTAGATGTTTAATAGAAGAGGAAATGAAACAGTGCTATTTAAAATGCCATTAGCAAAGCAAGTACATTTCAAGGTCACTTCATATAGAAATGATGCTGTGCACTGAGGTAGCCCTGAAGTTGGTTTTTTATTATGGTCCCGGACATAAAGTTATTGTTGGAACTAATTTTCAGTAAGAGGGACTAAGAGTCAGTTTATGCTGCATCATAATGCATGAGTACTACTTTTTTTTTGTTACTAGAAGATGTTTCATCAGAAAATATTTGCCTCAGTAATTCCCTACTAAAATGATGGGTAGATTATGAAGTGGAAATTCTCTATTTCACTTTTAAGTGTGTTCTCTAAAACCTGTCTCCTGCCTTCTGTCCTAGCTCAACAAAATTTTAGAGGATTCCTTTGAATTTTTTTCTGCATTTTGACATGAGAAATTGAAACACTGACTTACAGTACACTGGGATTATTAATAACATTACTACCATAACACCAGGCCAAAATCAATGACCAAGCTTGTTCTGTGACTTTAAATGGTCCTTGTATGTATTGCACTTGCTTCCTGCAGTGTTGACTGTTCTACAAAATACACAACAGATACAGGGGCTATAATCAGCTTGGTTTGCATTCATATAAGCTTAGTTTATATTCATCTATACTCAATACAGACCTGGTAACATTTGCATGGGCACAGAGATCCTTGCAAAATTCAAGGCCAAACCTTTTTGCCGCTTCTGCTAGACTCTGGAAGACATGCACTGAATAGCGTGTAATTGTAAGTTGTTTTGTCTCATTACAGCTCCACCTCCACCACCACCGTGCAGAGGAGGACCCCCTCCACCTCCCCCACCACCTCCCCATAGCTCGGGCCCACCTCCTCCCCCTGCTAGGGGCCGAGGGGCACCACCTCCACCTCCCTCAAGAGCTCCCACGGCAGCACCTCCACCCCCACCTCCATCTAGACCTGGTGCAACAGTTCCCCCACCTCCTCCAAACAGGATGTATCCACCACCACCACCAGTGCATTCATCTGCTGCACCGTCTGGCCCTCCTCCACCACCACCGCCGCCTGCAAGTGGGTCATCTGTTCCTCCACCACCTCCTCCTCCTCCACCCCCTCCTGGTCCTCCTCCACCACCAGGCCTTCCTTCAGAGATCGATCACCAGCTTCCAGTTCCTGCCGGAAACAAAGCAGCTCTCTTGGATCAGATCAGAGAAGGAGCTCAGTTAAAGAAAGTAGAACAGAACAGTCGACCAGTGTCCTGCTCAGGAAGAGATGCACTGTTAGACCAGATACGTCAGGGTATACAGCTGAAATCTGTGAGTAAAAGCTGTTACTCGTCTGTGTCCCCTTGGGACTTGCAAATGGCTGCAGAGCTGCAGTATGAAGAGTAAACTGTGGCTCTCTTTAGGGCTGGATCATAACTTTTAGAGTTTTTTGAAGTGATGCTTTAAAGTAGTACTGAGAAAATGCTTAGAACACACATTTTCTATAGATGGTTATTGGTGCATGAAATTGTCCTTGTTTCAAACTCATTTCTTACTTTAAGCACAATGATGATACCACAGTTTTATGGTTGTAAAGAACTTTTGCAAGAACTATGAGAGATTGCTGGTCTCCTGAATACTGCAGTAAAATCATCTAAACAACTGCAGGGGATGAGTTCAGCAGTAATGGTAGTGAAAGGCAAACATGCGACTGAATTTATTTTTTTCTTTTATTATAATTTTTATTATTTTTTTTTTCCATCTTAAAATGGACCTGTGCTCAGCAAACACAGAGGTTTGTAAAAAGGTGGCTGCCTCTGGAAAAGTGCTGCCTATGAGGGATGCCTCTGCTGTTCCTGCTGCAGCTCAGGATATCTCACTGAATATCTTCAAAATAATTTTGCCTGTAGGTACTTCTGGGTTTTTTGCCACTCTTCTGCACTTGAGGCTTCTAATGTAAAAAGTATGAGGGAATGTTAATATTTTTTTGCCATTACAGATACGCAGTATCAGAAGGGATTATCAGCCCAAGGCAGACCTGGTTAACAAACCCAAACAGGATAAAATGTTTTGTGGCATACACAAAGATTATGTGGCATGCAGCCACACAAGTCATGGCTGTCCAAACATACTAAGAAGCTTCCATTTAGCTGAGCACTCGCTTCATGATAGTCAGAGCTAAAATATTTAGTCTTGAATATAGACTGACTACAGTTGTATTATGTGGTAAAAGAGAAAAGGTTATAAATAAACACTTAGGTTGAGCTAAAGAAAAAAAAAATGGAGTTTCACTCTTCCTTCTGGCAGAAAATAAACTCATTTTTAAGGAAGTTTGTCAAAAATACACAGGTTGTAATTTGCTAATTGCATTTTTCTAATGTATCCTTTATTCCAAGGTATCTGATGGTCAGGAGAGTGCACCACCTACACCAGCACCCACCTCAGGAATTGTGGGTGCGTTAATGGAAGTTATGCAGAAAAGGAGCAAAGCCATTCATTCTTCAGGTGAGTCTGATGCAATTTTTCAGACCTCACAGTGTCAGGTTTTCAACAGGTAGTTAACACTTGTATTCAACATAAAATATTGTTGGAACTCTCTAGGCAGGCCCCTAGTGATGAGTTGAATCGTTACTTTGTGCCACTTTGAATTACCGGTATATGGTAGTTCACAGTAATATGGAATAAAAAATTACCAATTAAGGTTAATACCCTTAGTAGAATTTTTATTTATTTTTACAGCTGACTTATTTTTTTGTTTTTATCCACTAGATGTCTGATGAAATAAGTCTCAAAATATTTTGGAAGGAAGGTTTTTAATGCTTTCTGTTGCTAGAAGCCGAAGCTCTTGAAAAGAGTCATGCTCTGTGCTGCCAGTGTGCTCTGGATGCCACCTGCTGGCCAATAATCAGATCACGGGTGTTGCTTGACCAGTCCCACACTAGCACTGAATCAACTTTTCACACTTCAGTGCTTGCAAAAAAGTAGGGCTGCAAGAGGATTTGCATTTCTCAAATACCAGCTTTTAATAAATACAGTTCAGTAGCTACAGTGCAGCTGTTGGGCTTCTGCTTAGGCTTTGAAATCTTCTTCTTCCAGAGCTTGCCGTCAAACCAAAGCTGCACCTGCAGTCTGCAGGCCATTCAGCTAAGTGCAGTATAGTTTACTGCATAGAGCAGTTCAACAATCTCCAGTTTTGGTACTTTACATAAATAAAATACTCGAAGGGTGCTAAATACAGTGTTTTCCCAGGGAAGAAAATGCTCTTGCCTAACAAATAAGGAGTTTAACAGGCTAGCATTTTTAAAGTATGATGCTTATAAAATTAGTGTAAGGCTGAATAAAGTTAACAACAAATATTGTTGTTGATGTACATTCCACACCTTAGAATATTCCAGTGGCCACAGTGGTTTTTAGGTGACTATTTTTTTTTTTAAATCTGCTTGTACAGTAAACAGAAATCCCATTATGTAGTAAAGCTGGGGAAGCGGTTCTTATATTTCAGAAATTAATCTATCCTCAAAGTTTAAATGTGAAACAAGCTGACTGCATTCACTTTCTTTAAGAAACAGTAACAAGTGATGTGTAATCAGTAAATGAGGACATCTGATTCTTTTCCTCAGAGCCAAAAACAAGATACATTTTTCCTATCTGGGGAAAAGAGTGAGAAAGGAAACAAGCTTTCACCCAGTATCTATGAAACTGAATGTCATGTCTAGAAACCTTAAAATAGAGTATTACCAAATGCATTGTTGTGACCCCAGTGGATTGATTATTCTCTTGTCAGAAAGCTGTGGGAGGAATCAATAACGCTTTTGTCACGGTCGTTCGGTGCATGCAAGTGACCTGCTTTTTTTGGTGTCTTACAGATGAAGATGAGGATGAAGATGATGAAGAAGACTTTGAGGATGATGACGAATGGGATGATTGATCATATATTATTATATATATATTTTTTTTAAGGTGAATGATATACTAAACACTACTTTCTGTCTATGGATTCTGTAAAATTATCATGTAAATGTTCTACCAATTTGCTGTATATTTTTGTTGCCTTTTGCTTTTTTATTAATCTGTGCAATACCTCATTTAATCTGTAAAGGTTTGTCATAATCCTCTACAAAGCTACTCCCTGTTACTGTGTGCAAGTTTACACCTGAATGATCACATATATGTGAATACTTTCCATTCCATCAATAAGGGAGTTTAAATGTAATATGTGAGACTGACAAAAACCTTAATGTAATTTAGTTATAATGCAAGAAGGAAAACACTATTTTCATACCCTACTTTTTCTGTATCTAAATTTTCTTATTAAAACCTAGTATAGCACTATGTTCTTTAAGTGATGCAGCTCTTAGTTTATTTAGCCCCTTCATTTCAAACGCAATGCTACACGAACATTGAGGCTGGTTTATACTGTTGCATGGTTTCAAATACATCACGACATTGCGGTTCAAATCTTAGCAGTATGCTTTACATAAACTAAATTGCTACAGGAATGCACAGCTAATTGTGAAGATTACCTTGCCCTAACTGTAGCAATACTGACTGCTATTGAACGGCAGTAGTGGTTAAATCTTTCAATTAGGGAACTCTCTATCTGAAGTTAAACAGGGTCGCTTTACATTGTGATAGTGGTAAAGGCATCTTGGATGCAGACAAGTTCAGTATTGGTTGGGGTTTTTTTTTTTCCTTCCCAGCTCTTACTTTCAGAATGAAGAAGTGTAACTTACCGGGGGCTATACTGGAGGCTGGCAATTGCTACAGTTTGATATATTTTTTTAAATCGGTTTTACGTGGTTTTCAAGCTGAAGGGCTGCATTTAATGCTTGCTTCAATAATGTTTAATTACTTTTTAAAATTTGTAGGATATTGGTGTACTAATAAAGTAAACATAAGTTGTATTACTTTGCAGTCTTTGCGTTATGGTACACGACAGATGTTAAAACACCAATCCTACATCTGTAAAGTTGGAAGGCCATTAGCTCAGAATATACACTTTGAATCAGTACTGAACTTTATGGCAATATTCTGTCTTCATGTGTTGGCTTTAAGACCAAGGGTTGTGAGCCCAAGTCACAAGAATAGTATTTGATTAAGTCGATGGAAAATGGGATTCTCATTTCACAGCTTGCACATTTATATAAGTTGTACTTTGTAGTGCAGTAAACATTGGCATATCTGCCTATTACAAAATACTAATCTATGCTACGTGGGTATTTAATATCTGCAGCATCAATTACTGTACTTACTGTAACTTTCAGGTAGAGAATCTTTTTAAAAACCACATTATCTGACACAGAATGTTTAGTTATGTCAGTTTGGAGCGTAGTTAATGCATAGTGTCCTGGGTGTTCGACTGTAGTCAAGCTATCAAACTAAATTTAAGTTATCAGAATTGTATTGACTGAAACCCAGTGTTGACCTGATCTTGACAGGCTGGACCTGCATGATATGGCTTGGATTTCTAACCCAGTTATAACCTAGTCTTTAGCGAATTAATTTAGTCATATGAGAAGAAAAGAAAGTTTCTGAAAAGTAGTGGGAGCGTAAGGTTGTAGTTAAATTATTCAGAGGATGCTAACTTCCTTCCAAGAGTAATTTAAGCACGTAACTTGTGGAAAAAGACTTCAAAATGGTCTCACTTTCTTGCAGTAACTTTCACATTGCCGTCTGCTGCTAGAAACACTTCCTGTGAGCTTTGCTGCTGGAATGACTTGAGCATTGGATCAAGTGCAAGTGCAGCCTGGGGTAGCTAATGGCAGTGGAGTTAAGAACTTGTGTGTAAGGAAAATACTTGTATGGCTTTCATGTAGCTCCTGGCACTGCTCCCTTGGTTTTTTATTGCATATAAGGCATTTTAAAACTAAGCAGATGAGGCCAAGAGATTTTCCTAACATGCTACTTACTAGATATGTTTAGCTGTTATGGTCCCAGAATTGGAATTTCTGTAATATAGTTAATAATTAAGCATCACGGTTCATTAATCAAACTTCTACTCCAGGCTTTGGGAGCTCTGAAGTTACCTTGTTGAATAAAACTTTGATTTGTAGATACTGGCCAAAGAAAGCTTTTGGGTTTTTTTTCTATTTCTTCATACAAAAAGTACACTCACGTTCTGTGGTGTCCAGGTTAATATTTACTTTAAAGTAGTGTTTGTACATGATAAATTTCAGGCATAAAGACTGCACTGGCAGTTAAGTTAGTCATAACTGCATGCTTCAGCACTCCGCCACTTGCACTACGAGCAGAAGATAGCATTTCATGATACTGGTGCATTGTTGCTAAACATTGTAATGAAGGCCTCTCTTCTATATTCTGGTTAAATGACTGTCCAGATAGCCTTAGCAATTAACGAACTAGCATGAGGCTTTTGTATCTCAACACTCTGTGCATAGACAATATCAGCTAGCCACTTGTACGTATGAAATCCGTAAGAACTTCTCAATCACTCAGTTTTCCATTTATCGAACTGAAATTTTTAGTATGTGAATTTTTGAAATGTACAGTGAATAGGATGTTGCACTGGTGGCAATTCATCATGGAGCATAATAAAATTAATTTGACCCAACTAGCGTAAAACTGTGTGGTTTTTTTGTGCTAATTACGGCACAGTTTTTAAAATAGGTCTGCATGTTGATTACACACGTGAAAAGTAATTTTGGTTGCCTCGCCAAGTTCGCAAAGCAGTAAATAGTCACTGGCAAATCACGGTAGTTTTCATGTCACTGGAAAGTTGGATTCTGCTGGTGAGTAAACACAATGAGTAAGAATGTGACACCCTGTCCTCCTGGCAGATCTCACAGCTGCTCACAGCTTCTCTGGAAACAGCTACTGCTGCAGGCAAGTGCAATAATCCAGCAACAGTTCAAGGTCAAACAAACACGGCTTCGTTAATAAATGCTCTAGAAGGAGTTCTAAATAGTTAACTCTTGTTGATGAATGCTCTGACTCGGAAGGATTTTACAGATGTTTGAGATCAGGACGCTTCAGAACTCTGCTTCCCTCCTCCAGAGAAGCTGAGCCCAGCATTCCAAATTTTTACCTGGTGTACACTTTTCTTCAGAAGTTTAGTGCTTCTCTGATTTTTGGGCCTTAAGTGCAAGGCAGAGGTGGAATTGTTACTTACAGGGCGTGCTGAGGTACAGAATTATGTCCTCTGCGCTTAGTAAACAGAAGCTGAAAACATGCGTTTGAAAGGAGGCTTTTCTCTAATTATTTATTTGACAATGGTTATTTTCCCAAGTAAGATGTATGTCAGGAGAGAAAAGGAGAAGAGATCCTTTTGGTTTTAAGACTTGCCAATCCACTGCCACAGCCTTTATCTAATCATTAGAGGAATTCCTGGTCTAATTTAAGTTCCTGAGCTTAAGTACAGTGATAAGCAGCTTTATTTATAGAAAAGTGAAAATGGTTAAGGGAAGCTTAGAAGATAATAAACTTTTCTCTCAAAGGAACAGTGTTATCCTCACGTTGCTATGAATTTGTTTACTGCCTGGAGTTTTCTTGCGAGGGAGGAGTGAAGTGTAGGGTGATACTAACTACAGTGTGGGCTGCAGGGGTTTAATGTCTGTTTAAGCGTGATGCTTTTCTCCAAGATAGTGTGTGAAAGTTTGAGGATGGTTATGGAGTTGTGGAAGGGACTTCTTTCTTTTTAATCACCAGACTGCTATGGCATGTCTGCTATTTCATGCTTGAAAAAAACCAAAGCATTAGTTGTTTGAAAGCACTGATTTTAAGGTAATGCAGATCCACGTAGAATCATTGCATCAATGTTGAAATAAAAATACTGGGTTTTGACATTTTCTTTCATGATGAATTTTACAGGATTTGTGGAGTAAACTAAAATAAGCTAGGATAGTAATTTATCAGGTATTCAGATTTTTCAGTGATGGGGTTTGAGATAATAGCTGCAGGACTTACCCAGTTATTAATGGCTTAATACACACCTGAAATTGTGAAGCTTGGTATTTTATATTTACTGTGGTTTTCATCTGTTAGTACTGACAAACACACTTCAAGGTCTTTTTGCTAGTGCTCTAGAGAGCTTTTGGAGTCTTTTGGGAATGAAATTCTTGAACCATTACTTCATGTGTGTGTTTTTTCCCTCCCTGGAGCTTAATCATCTTTTCTGACTTTTGTTACTTGAGCAGTATGAATTTTAAACCTCTTACTTGAGGGTTAGATGAGGGGGCGTAAGGTTTTCTGAGGAAGAAAGTTCAGTGAAGTTTGAACAAGTTTGAAAACAGCCATAACCCGCATGATAGTTTTTTTTATGTGCCAGCTGGGGCTCACAATATGATCTAGAGTTTAAAGCTTAAGAAATACGATAATGCTTGTATATCAGACACAAAATATTTGCTTCATTGACAGTGGCAGGCATGCAGAATTGAGAATCAGCTCTTCTACATATTGATGCCAAAAATCAGGCAACTGCTGGAGCAGTTGAGCTGGATTTGGAGCCCTTCGTTGTTAGGTGGGGCTTTCCCAGATGGTCAGGATACAAAGTGCACATCCTTTTTTGTTATTATTTTATTTATTTACTAGAAGCTATTGTATTTTTTGTTCTCAGTAGAATAGTCTTTTGGACCAAAACAGTGCTTATTTCATCATCAAGGGAAGAAATCATCCTCAGCGTATAGTGCTTTATCGGGGTTATGACTGTTCACCTGTCTTTATTTTGAAATTCAAAATGAAATGGCAAAAACAGCTTAGACCCAGTTATGATAAACCACATTTTCTGCAGTTAGTCTCCTGAGATTACCGTGCGTGAGCATGAAAGGCAAGTGGCTAAAGCAGAAATCTGCTAGGTAGTAGCATTCTCTTTCAAGACCCTACATCAAGAATTAAGTTTTCACCAGTAGTAGCTTCAGTACCTAATCCCTAGAGAATATATTGCTAAAATGTACCTGCTGTCCCCAAGAGAGGTCAGAAGAAGATTAGTGCTGGAGAGCAAGCGAGCCCCTCTGCTCTCAGTTGTGTCAAACAGTGCTCAGGCCTGCCTTATTTCTGACCATGCTAATAGTGGGTTATCTGCTGCAAAACCAAATCACAGGTTCTTTGTACTGAAGTTTGTGCCAAGAACACACGACAGGGAAGATACAGACCATGATATTGCTGTTGGGTTTATTTTTCGAATGGGAATGCTGTTGATTAGTTCTCAGCATCCCACCCGGTTCCTGTCTAGGTTCTGTGCTGCCATTTTCATATTTGAGTCAATGTTTTTCCTGGATGAGAACCACAGCGGGATAGTACCTGAACCTTTTTGTGTCTTCACCATGTCTATGCTTTGCCAAACAGAAATAGTACATCTTTAGAAGTATTTCTAGATGGCTTTTCCAAAAAAATTGTTATTGAATGCCATACTGTGGTTTGGAGAGGGAAATACTGATTTTCTTTGCAAGAGGTCTCCCTGCAGACTCTGTGTTCATAGAAAAGGTTTTGAATATGGCTCATTACATTTGCTCCTCAGCCAGGCCACCCATCTCATGAGTGTTACTCCTTATGGAAAAAATAGTCCTTAATAATGTACTGTATATTCCTTATGAATTACCCTAATTCTAATGCAAGCTATCGGATTTTTACCAAACTAGAAAAAGAAGGAAAGCTAGAACAAAATTTAAGACCTCAGCCAGCAAGATGTCTGTGAAGAAAGTAGAGGCGTACTAGGGCTTTTTAGTGGCCAAAATGCAGATAAATATATACCAACAGTGTTAAGAGACCTTAAAAACAACAACAACAAAAATCTGATTACAAGTCTACAGAAGCACCAATAGAGCCCAGCAAAGCAAGATGAAGAAAAGAAAATCTGTATGAAATCATTCTGTAATGCTTCAAGGATCCCTTTGCTGTAACATCCTCCGTGTTTACCTTATAGGAGCCCGGCTACTCTTCTGATTCCTGCTGAACTGATGTCCTACCCAGATAACTGAAGTGTCTCTTTCTTGCAGATATATTATCACATCTCAGCCCTTACTACTCCCATCCATTCTGGTCTTCACTACTGATGTCTTATTCCTGCACAGCTCTCCAAACCTCATGACAAAAATGCAGTTAGCACAATTGCCTAAGAAGCACCTTCAGCAGCCTGCAGAATGCAGTTGTTGTGTAACACATGGGCCCTTTCAATGTGAGCAAAAGTTGTTCTGTTGGGAATTCCTCTTTGGGGGAAAAATGGCCTTACCTACATACTTAGCTGAAGACTACTCTGAGAATGAGTAGTGATTAAATGACCACTAGAGAAACCTTTGCACTGATTGCTCTAATGAGCAACACAAGAGATAGGTGGCTGGTCAAAGGGTATCTGTATTCCAAGGTGCATTCTTCATGGAGTCAACCCAACGTAGATAACTGCTGGCACAGAAAACAAAAAAAAATGGCATCTTTCTTTACTGCAGAGCACATTGCCTTGATTGATCTTGTATGCTGACTCTCTAGGCTATAGACCTTAGGAAATCACATGCACCTTGGGCAGTGACCAGGCAGGATGATGATCATCATTCCACACCTTTCTGTTAGGTATCTGTCCCCTCAGTCGACCTGCCCATCACATCTAGAGATGGTATCTGGATATGTAATGGTTTAGAGAAGCATTTCTTGTACCTCGCACAGCAGATGCTAGCTGACCAGATTACCACAGTGCAGAGGATTTAGTGAGAGTGTGTATTCTGCTGAGTAGAAATGAATGGTCACACTTACATGTAGACATGTATTTCTGTTTCCTGAAAGTCTGCAGCTGCCACCCTGCAACTGAAATCAAATGTTGTGGTAGTTGAAGTTGTTAGTCATGTTACTTGTGTTTTTGGTGTAGTAACAGCCCTTCTGTTGGGTCCAAAATCCTCCAGCAGTGTGATATAAGATCATTACAGATCTTCTTGCTTCTTGACTCTCCAATAAAACTAGATTATATGCTTCCCTATGTCCTTTCCTAAGCCATTTTCAGCACTAAGCCTCTTCCCTTTGGCCAGTTCTTCAGATTTTGCCTCTCTGCCTAGGTAGAACTAGTGCCTTTTGGAAGACAGTAAAAACTATCTGAACATTTGCCATTTTGTACATCCTTTGGCATCAAACTCTTTCAGGTTGTTAGGAGGAGGACAGACCTCCCTGGATGAAGCTGCTGTTGTGTGTGGCAGAAGCATCTTGTCTAGATAATCTCTTGGAAATTTTTGGATGTGACTCCAAAGAGTGGTGGCCATCAGGGAAGGCTGTCTGCGTGAGGTATCTCAGCAGTGCATATAGAAACCTCCAGTGAACATCATGGGGGTCATACCTTCAAGCAACAGGCCCCATGGCTTAGCATTGAAGAGGTTTAGATGTACTCTCTCAGAAACGGAGGAGAACAGTTAGTGAGAAATTGAGGTGTGATGCTTCCCAAAGTAGCCTTCTACATTTGGCCACCTCAATCACTCTTCAAACTCCATTTATCGCCACTGGCTGTAGTAAGACTGTAGACATCTTTTGAGCAGGTAGGCATTCATACTTTAGACACTCAGATGTAGGTGTCTCATCTGAAGCCGTATCTCATGTGGTCTTGCCCTCTGTTTTCCATCTGTTTTCACCTTCTGTTTCCCACCTGTGTAATGGTGCTAACAGCATATCAAAAGTAAGACATATGAATACATAGAGAAGCAAGGTAGTATAGTGCAGACATGTGACATGTAAGACATGTTTAAATGCCATTTCACTTGGTAATATTTAGTTCTCTCAATTCTCAGAACAAAAACATAAGTTAAGATTTCTTCATTTCTACTAGGCCTGGTTTGCAGAATCAGCAGCCATTTTTAAGCTCTCAAAAAGAAAACCAAAACATGCTTGAATCTTGTCTGTAAAGCAGAGTTATTCTGTGCAGGTCAATTATCTGCATGTGCAAATACAGAGTTGCCTTAACCTGTGCTTTTGAATTCAGTATCTCCCGTGTGATCAGAACACTGGAAAGTCAGACAAACCATGTAGGTCTTAGATTTGGTTTAAATAAACAAGTTTTAGTAAACTATTGGGAAAAAAAAATGGGTTTGAGGACTTAAAGTTACAGAGCAGTTGTTAATCTCCTGATTTACAGTGCACCCACTCACAACAGCTCCCATCAAGAGCACTTCACTGTGATTGACAGTGTCAGAAGCTTAACTGATCCTGAACAGGGAGTCCTTGCCAGGGTGAGCCACCTGAGCCTGAGTGCGTGATTATTGCAGGCAGCATTTGTATGAGCAGCAGCAGCTCCATACGGCCCTATCGTATGGCCACTCAGCTCTGCCCGCTAATGTTTCAGACTTCCTGGCTGATAGAACACGAATGGTCACACATTTCTCCCTGAAGATGGAAAGAACATTAGTTTCATGGGTGTAAATCATTGCAATATTAACAGAATTGGTGCTTCTTTTGAATTGCTGCAGCTCTGCAAGACCAAAGGGTGCAGCAGTGCTGCTTCTGCCACGCTTTCGGAGAGCTCAGGGGCCTCGACAGAATTTAAGTACAGGAGGCATTCTGTTTATGGCTTAGATTTATTGCAGCTCTGTGTGTGCTGGCTCTTGCTGGTTTCATCTTACTGCCTTGTCTGTCTCTATCATCTCGGTTTGAAAGGGGCCATCCTGTTTTCATCAGGGTGCACGTTAAAGCTCTGACTTTATTTGAGGAAAAGCAGCCAATAGCTTTGAAGTGCATGATAATATTTTTGCTGCGGTCTGACAGTCACGCTCTATATCCCCCAGCCTCTGGATCATCATGGGACATTAGGAGAGATTGCGACTGGACATGGCTGAAATAAGACCAATTTACTTTCCTCTATCAATTCTTCTGTTATTAATTGCACTTGGTAAATATTACAGTCACAGGGTAAAAATGTGTCAGCTATTTCAGCTGAACAATGTGAACCATGCTCACTTGAAACTGTTGGACTTGCCATATACTCTAAGATCCCAGTTAAGATTTTATTAATCTTTCTGCATAATTTTCAATGAACAGCTGCACTGTCAGTTTAGAGAGGTCTTCCAAGAAACACAAGGGCAAATGTAGCTCTTTAAATCTGACCTCCTGTTGTTCTAATTTAGCAGCATCTATTTTGCAACATTGAATCACAGAATCACAGAATACTCCTGGTTGGTAAGGACCTCCTAGATCACATAATCCAACCATACCCATAACAAAAAAAAATACCAAGGGAAAAAAAAAAAAAAAAAAAAAGGAAGGAAGAGGAAAACAGAAACAAAAACTTTGTCTTTCATGTTGCTCATTTGACTGAACCAGCCAAATGTTTCTGCCCAACACAACTACTTAAGGTCTTCCTAAATAGAAGCTCATAGATGTACTAACCCTGAAGTTTTCCCTTCAGTTTAAATATCAGTTATTCTCTGCACACGTTGTTCAGGACCTCTAAGCATTTTCCTAACACTAACCAGGCTGGACTTCAAGAAGTTCTGTAAAGGATTCAGGCAATAAAACGTTACTTCTCAAGTTGCAAATGGCGAAGCCTCCTTTCACCAAGGCTTTTACAGAATTTTCTGATAAAGGTACGTGCTTTACCCACTGCTCCTTATTTTCAGCAGCACTACACTTTATCCAGTCATGAAATCTTTCCATCAAGCAGTATTTGGAACTACTAAACTGGAGCGAAATCATGGTATGGACTCAATCAGTCAAGCTGTTGGGATGTTCTGGAAATAGATGGGATGAGAGCTCTGCAACAGCAAACGCAGCAGTACAGTCGTACTTAACGAGCAATAGTCTCAGTCTCAGAGAAGAACATCTTTAATAGGTGTGATGCTTCGACCACAGGTTTGGTGAGGAACAGAGCTATTAGTGTGTAAAGAGTGCATCCCCTACAGGGTTAGTTTTTATAGTGTTCATTGAGCAGCTCTCATGTACCATAGCTACCTGCTGGGGACACACAGTATGGCGGTGTCTCTGCATTTTATCACTGTTTCCTTTTAAATGTATGTTATTTCAGAGAAGAACAGCTGATGTACCAAGGATTACACTGGAGATGGGAGCGTCTGAATCAATCTGCACACTATGTACGATCAAAGCGCCCAGACTTCTCTCTCCGGGGCACATGAGTGTTTGGCAGTATTCATAGAACAGAAACAAAGACTGGAATGACAGGTTTGAAAAGGGATTTGTTAGGCTATCTGAGGCAGTGCC
Source organism: Chloroceryle amazona (assembly GCA_027560015.1). Taxonomy (NCBI): domain Eukaryota; kingdom Metazoa; phylum Chordata; class Aves; order Coraciiformes; family Cerylidae; genus Chloroceryle; species Chloroceryle amazona. The sequence continues at coordinate 10,462 of JANHFX010021892.1, read as the reverse complement.
CCATTACACAGAAAGACATCAGTCTGTAAGAGAACACATCGAGAGATCCACAAGTTCATGTTACAATTTTGGCAGTTCTTGCAAGGTGGCGAAACATTTAGCCTTTGTAACAGGGGTAATTGTTTGGCTGTCCAGAGGCTGGAGCTGTATAAAGGACAGATTCCTATAGTACTGGAGAAGGCATTTAAAATAAAAGTCAGGTTGATTCTGCATGCTGCATTATATTTATCAAATTCTTCTGATAGAGAATTTTCGATACCAATACAAACTTTCTCCTCTGCATTGCAAGTACATATTTTATATGGGGTGAAGGTGGTTATGTAGCTGCTTTCCAATAAAATAAATAAAAAAATCCAATAAAATATACTTTTAGAACACAGAAAAGCAGCAAATCTATATAAAAAATGCTTTGTGGATTTTTTTTGCTTTAGAGAAATTAATGCTGGAGAACATTTATTTCAATTCATCGTGGAAGTTTCAGTCTTAACTTTATCCACCAGAGAAACCTCTCATTTATGTTTATCACATTTCCAACCACCAGGACAGGACCCTCTATCTGAAACACATTCAGAGATTTAAAAGCCTGTGTGATGTCTGCTAGGAAGTGCATGCTTCACTGGTAGGGAGACATAAGATGAAAAGATGTGTTATTCTTTATTCTGGTTCAGAGACAGGGAAGGAAAAGTAGCTTGATGGAGCTTTGATTTAGTCCGTCTTCATGGTTTAGGCCTAGCTTTTCCTTAGCTCATGTGCTTATATTTCCCATGACCCGAGCAATGCCAGATGAGGATTAAAGGGAAACAAAAGGTTGAAGGGTGTCTTTTGACATGACAATGTGGAGCCCAGCACAGAGATGTGTGAGGAAAGGACTGACACTGATGAGAGCCTGAGCTGATAACACTTGGCTCGCACTGAGTATGTCTCTGAGGGAGTTAATGGACAGACAAATGTCCCAAAGCACACATGGAAAAAGGCAAACCTCTTCTATGCAAAACACTGAAATGAAGGGAAGGAGGGGCAGTATAATATAGTATAAAATAGAAGTGATGGGGCATGCTGCCTCCAAAATATTGAAAGTAGTAATTAGAGGAATAGGAAGAGACATGGAAAGAAAAAAGAAAAACTGACCATAGTTAAACCTTTCGTGGTGCTCTGTAGTGTGGAGGCCAAGCTGGTGAGGCAGCCATTCATGTGAGAAGTCTGATCATTGGCAGCTGGTCCCCACCTCCATCTCATGGCAAGGTGATCCCTCACATACTGCTTGCTGGAAAAGCAAATAAAGGGCTATAGCATCTGTTGTACCTCATATGTTTTTATGAAGCCATCCCCCATGTACTGCCATGGGAGTCCCGCTCACAAGCAACTGTGCTGAGACCATACAGGAAATTATGCCACTGGTTAGCTCTGTGTTTGTATTTTGAAGCATTACAGAATATCTAGTGTAAGAGGCAGAAAATCAGGGTAGAGCTACAGCTCTCATTGTAGTTACAGCAATCTAACAGCATTTCCAGACTAAATTCCCAATTTCACTTAAAAGCTGACTGTAATAAACTATGCAACTCCTGATCTGCCTTCAGGTCATTCCCAGCTGTCTTCAACTACATTGGATGTGATGCTTCTAAAGTATGGTGTTCTGTGTCAGAAATAAGATCCCCAAGTCCATCACTTGCTTTTGAATGCTAGCAATGGCATGGGTCCCTCCCACGACCTCAGGGCAGCAGGCAGCATCTCTTGCTGACAGAAAGACTGGAATGAGGTGGACACTTCTTTCTCCTTTTCATGTTGACCATAGCTCCCCCAGCCCCAGCAAGAGGACTGAATGGCTGTGCAGAGGTTTTCCATCCCATGGCTTGTTGAAGAACTGAACAGTTTCACCATCTGCCCAAGGAAGAAATGAATCCTTCAGGCTTCTTGAAAAGCAAATGAGAGAGAGAAGGACAGATGGAATCTGCTCAAGAGATGAATTAACCTTGAATTTCAAATAACGAAATATCCTATAAACAAAGCAAATTGAAATTCTCTGGAGACGACCACTCCATTTGGAGAGGGGGTAAATATTTAGCTTGGAAAGAGGCTGATTGGGCAATGAGGCGTTTAAACATTCACTGAAATAAGACAGAATGAAGTGTTCATCTTTGTTTTGAGTGGTCTTGGGCATTTGAGACTCTCAGAGGACCCTCGGCATTGAACAGGTCTGGTCACCCTGCATTTGATTAAGCAGTAGAAAGAGATACAGCATTTTGTGGTATTAACTTGTTATACAGTCACTCACAGATGAGGCCAGGCATTGCCACTCTGAGGTAGCCAAACTACAACTACCCACTGTGAATGGTCCACCATGGCCAGTGTGGACAACACAAAAAGTAACGGGTTTACTTTCCACCTGAGAAGATGACGAAGCACTAAGGAAGACTTTCCAATGGATGGTTGTTTAGGGATACTAGGACCTCCACCTAATACCTATTTTTAAAGACTGGTTTAATTATATTTGATCTTGTCTTGTAGCAAAGGCCACTCTGGAAGCGCTTTCTTTAACTAGTTTTTATGCTTTACAGAGATAGAAAGATGACACAAACTGCTCAATGCCCTTGAGGCACACCATGTCTCATAGCATGCAGCTGGCAGAGCAGGATTAGAGCTCAGGATTGTCTGACACCCAGCTGTGAGCTCAGCTCTCCATGTGACCTGTGGGATTCACCTCAGTGGGAACTTGAGAGTGGAAGCGAGTGGCACAGTGAGGTGATGCGGGCTCCTCACCTGTGCTGGACTATCAACATTCATGGTTCTGTTGTCACAAAGAGCTTGGGGTATGGATCCAGAATAATTTGAGCCAAGCTAAATCCATGCTGCCCAATGCTGTTTTCCCTCTGTCCCTGAACAGATGTTCCACTCACCTCCCCTGTACCAGCCACACAGCACTGAACCTGCAGTGAGAAGTCTGAGAAATCAAACCAGAACAGTCTTCCTTTTTGTTTCTTTGGTTTTCTTTTTGGTTTTCTTTTTTTTTTTTTTTTTTGCTGCTGGTTTACCTCCTCAAAACTGACTGATTGCAGGTTTGCTGTGAGAGAGGGGCAGCAATGCACAGACAGGCAGGTAGAAAGAGGGCAATGGAGACCACAGCAGTGCTAATCCAGAGCTGCAAAACTGTCCTGGAGCTGCTTTGACTGGTGTTCTGGTGTTACACCTAAAATGCAGCAGTTGGGGTGTTTCTAGTGACTGGATCTCACTTAGACTGTTTTGTGTCACTCTGAACTGAAAAGTTGGCTCATGGCTGGATAAACAAAAGATAAGCCTGTCATGAGATGGTAGGGAACATCCTGTCATGAATGATCATGGTAGGGAAGCCTACAGAGCCCATTGCAGATGAATGGGAGCAGACCAAGACATGTAATGGGGGTTAGTGGGATACACAAACCTGTGCAATAAACCTGTGTGAAAGGCAAGAACATATGCCCCTGCCATATAGGCAGAGTTTGCCTGTTCCTGCCCACCCTACACAATCGAGACTACCCTGGTATGGTCGGGGCAGACTTGGTGAAGAGGAAAATGGAGAGCTGGAGTTCAGCGGAAGTGTTCAAGAGCGTATGAAACACGAGCACTGCTGCCTTGCAACTCGTTTGTGAAACAGCAACACAGGCGCGTATCACTAATTTTAAGAGCAGTAAGCTGAGACCAAGCGAACGGAGTGACTCCACTCTGTGTACACATAAACGCTTCCTTCGGGTGCCTGTAAAATTCACTGCTTTAACTGCAGCTCATTGACAGTCCACCCAGCAAAGCCAAAGCTGCCATGGATCTTCAGCCCGCACTCCTCTCACAGGACAGCTCTGTCAAGCCAGGTAGGAGCATGGTCTGGGAGAAACTGTCAGTCCATGCTGGGAGCTACCCTGCTGCGGCTGACCCTTATCAGTAGACCACTTACTTCCTACAGACTCATACCATAACTCTTCCTACCTGAGCTGTGATGGCACCCCTTGCCTATAATCCTCCTTCTCTGTGGCTCTGGCTCTTGGCAACTCGGGTGAGGCTGAGGACTGGGAAGTCCAAGGCCCAGCTAGCAGGTGGGGTGTTGAGATGTCTCCCCTCAGATGATGAAGGTCTCTTCTGGATCAAAGAACATTGATTGAGTCATTTGTACTTCCAAAAACAAGAGAATTATCTGATAAAATAAAATGACCAAAACACACCAAAATTCCCAGTCCAGTTCAGAAACCTCATTTACAGGTGCCTAACTTGAAACCCTGTTAATGGGCTGACATTTTACACATCTGAAGAGTACACAAAAGCAGCCACTTAAAATCACCAGCTGCTTCTAAAGAGCATCTTCTCAGTGATACAGGCACACAACTTAATTTCTCAGCAAGGCTTTGTCTCTTGATTTCAGGTTGTCTCCCAGCACATGAGGCACCATTATCACTATCCTAGTTAATGTAATGTTGTAATGAAGTAATTGAACTGGCAAGTCAAAAGAAACTTTAATTATAACTTTTCAGGAAGGAATCTAAAAATAAATTCTATCTTAAATGCAGGTTTTTGGAAATGGACATCTTGTCAGACCAAGACAGTGTCTGTACAGTGCTGGGCTTATCAATATATGAAGTAAATTCTGCTCCCTCTTTTAAGTATTTGGTTCCTCTTGGTATCAAGCATAGATGGTATTAAATCAGAATCTAGGAGAATACTTTGGCTTCCACGTGGTAGTCTGTCTGTAAAGTTACGCCCGGCTTGCATGGATTTGAAAATAAAGCATCTTACTAGAGATTGTAGGAGATTTTTACAACTTTGAATACTGTTCTGGCTTGCAGATCCTGTGGAGTTACCATATCTAAGGGCATTAGACTAACAAAGGTAAGAACCTCTGTGTTGCCATTTTCAGGCTTCTGCTGCTGAAAGCACCATACCATGCTTTCCATAAGCTTCTTCTATTCTTTTAACAGTAAATTGGTGAGTTAACCCATACCTTTTTAATGGCAATGCTGTTCCAAGAGCCTTGTTGTTCTAAGAGTTGGGAAAGGTCTTCTAATTTCTGATCAGAATGCAGTCAGTCATGCACAGATTCTGTTCCCTTTTTTTTTTTCTACTGCTGACAGTGTCCTGTAGCTCTTTCCCCTTTGCAGTATTTATAGATGTGAACTGAAATCCTTTTGAGCCTTTGTTTGGCTAGACTGATCCCACCACCTGTTCTCATCTCTCTCATAGGACAGCCTCTCCAGTTCCCAGTTATCCTAACCATTTTCTGCCCTTCTTCCTATTCAAAACAATTTTTCCTGGCTATTAGTTACTGGAATTGTACACACTCTTCCAGAAGCCATTTTCACTTGGGCCTGCACCTGGGAATTGTTCTTGGAGCTACCTCTCCCCTTACATCCAGGCATTGCAAGTACCCCCATCTTGGCTAGGTCATGGTAGTTATGTGTCATTCTCTAAACAATCTACAGACAAGTCCTCTCTATTTTGGCAATGGAGCTGCTCTGCCTTAATCACTACTCTCACAGAGCTGATGAACTTCTGAGGAAACCATGTGAGTGGCTGCATGGAAGTCTTGAATACTCACAGCTTCTATGCTGGGAGAATTGCACCTGCATTGTGCTAGCATGTGGGCAAGGGAGGGTCCTTGACCATAACTTCCTGATTTCCTTTGCCTTGCAGCCTCCCATGTCCCAGGACACTTGTCCTTCCCCTGTGCCATGCTGGGACTGTGCTGCACCAGCTCCTCTGGCTTCCCAGCTATGTGCAGCACAGACTTAGCCTGCAGAAATTGTCGTGGCTTCTCCTGGAAGGAGTCTCTACCTGCCCTGTTTGGTAGGAAGGAAGGACCTCTGCAGGGCTGTCAGACCAGCACCTCTACCCCCAGTTTCAGAGCAACATGTGCCACTGTCCAGAATATCTATCAGGGGTCTCAGAAGAAGGCAGGAAACTCCGAGAAGACACAGAAATAAAATGGCTTGGACTTTTATGAGCTCCTTTTCTTTCTATAAACTCAGACATTTCCCTGGGTGGCAAGGCACAAACTAAAGGGCCAAATACTGGAATCACAGGGAACAGTCAAGCTCTGATATTTCTGGTGCTTTGGTAGGTCAGCTTTTTCACACCATGTTACATGGCATGGATACTCACATGGACACACGTCATGGGGAAAGGCCAAAGCATGACGCAGCAGTGGAGGCAGTGCCTTCTTGTCAGACAACTTGGACCTTGGGGCTTAGCAGGGTGGCACAGCCTCTGACCACCATGCAGAGCTGCAGCGCTTGTTCACTGCAGCTGGTGGCAGATCACCACTGGGGCAGGGTAGCTGTGGTGTAGTGGATGGACCTCATGTCAGCCTCAGTCACAGTGTGAAGCTTGTGTAGTCTCCACAGTTCTTAGCCCTCCCCTCGCACTCTCCAGACCAAATTTAGGGGAACACCCCCAGGAGAGATGTGGGTCAGTGTAAATAAGGGAGGGAGGTTTTTCTTGGAAAACTGCAGTACTTCTGCTTTTCAATAGGCTTGTTATTTCTGCAGCTCATCAGGGAGTAAATAATGTTCTAAGGATATATCATCTATTTCTAAAGACATTATAACCCATTGTCCTCTCCTGTCCCTTTACATCTTCAGTGACAGTAAGAACTTGGTTATCCTTTGCAGCACTTTTATTGCTGACCAATTCATTTTGACAGATTTTTGTGTGGTTGTTTCTCTGACTGGTCTTTGAGAGAAAGTGGATGGACACCTTCTGCAGGGACCCTACAAGTCCAAAGGAGGAGTATACCTGCATGCCGAGGTTCCTTTGCCCAGGCACTGCTCCCAGCTCTGATGTGGGCACAGCACTGGATGTGCAGTAACTGACCCAGGGGCCACCTTCCTTACAGGTCAAACAAGAGGCAGTTAGATCTTCAGAGGAGATTATTTTCCTCCCTGTGACTCAAAGGAAGGGTGTAGAAAGTGAAATGAGCTTATAGGCAGGACCTGGGGCCCAGGGGAAATGTCCAGCTGTGGGGTGCTTGTTTCCCAGGCAGGAATATGGCTTGGTACCCCCTTGCTCCTGCTAAACCATCTTCCTGGGAAGGCAGCACAGTACCTCCCAGAGGGGTTTTGTGTGCTCATCATATGGTGCTCACTTGCCTATTTGAAAGGAAAACAGTTCACTCCTTGAAAGCATCCATAAGGGAGCTCAGCACCGTCGACAGCAGGGCTGACACCCACCTGAGGAGGGAGTGGGGCTGCCTTTCCCTTCAGTGGGACATCAAAACCGGAACAAGGTGTTTTGAGGGCTCTGCCTCACGACTCTGCAAATATCAGACAGGCCTTGAAATGCTTCCATGTGAAACCACTGTGAAATTTATGTAGGCAGAAGGTAATTACCTAGATTAGACTTTGGCTAAGGCACAGGACTAACACTTGATGAAGGAGTGAACCGCAGGAGCTTAAATAACCACACATGGCTGCTGCTTCCATGGCTTTACATTATAGCTGCAATACTAATCTCCAGCTTCGGAGCAAGCCTCACACCAGAGAGGACTGATGAGCTACTTGTCAGCGACTGCAGTCAACAGCTCTGTCTGAGCCTTCATAAGGGCTGAGCCTTCATAAGTGCTGTGCCCATTGCCCTGTCCTGCAAAAGAGCAACATCAACAGCTCTTACCAACCTAAAAGTTTAATTTTACCTTCCTTTATTCTATGTTTTTCTTCTTTTTCCACATTCTTCTCTCCTCTCTCTCCTTTCCTCCTCTCCTCTCTCTTCTGCCACTTTTCAGTATTCATTTTCTTCTGTATCATCTTTTTCTACAGCAGTTTTCACATGCCATACAGATAGTTTCCTTATGACTCTCCCTCTTTCCTTAAAAGCTTGGGCTTTGGTTTTTTAAAATATTTTCTTGTCTTCCTCTAAATCCTCTCCATTGTAATTTCCTCTCTGTCTTTCATTCTCCCTTGAACCTGCTCAGCTCCTTCTAGCATTTGATTAAACATTTGGCTGTTTCTCATCCTTCACAAAGGATAAGGTCTGAGGTTGTAGGTCTCCTCATGACTGTGGTCTACATTCCAGCATTGCTTCAATCCTCAGAAGATCCAGCTTCCGCTTGGTCACGGGAGACTGACCATAGGCTGATTTTTATGCTATGGCAGCCTGTGCAATTATGAAGGCAGCTAAAGATTAATTGTATGTACCATATTTCCTGCGATAATGGGTTTAGGAATACTCATGAGTTGTTGTGATCCTGAGGCAAGAGGAAAAATGTTGGAAAGTGTTTCAGTTAGTTATAAATTGCTTTTGGTATGTTCTAGTCAATAAATACAAAATTAAAAGGTATCTTCACCATTTTCTTTCTGTAACAGTAACATTCCTGGCAAATTGCTAACAGATCCCCTCTCCATTATGCTTCATTTGCATCAATAATTTGTTTCTCTTCCTGGGGAAATCTGTGTCACTAGCATTTCTAGATACAAGCTTACTTGCATTTTTTCAGTACTGCTGCAATGTTGGGTAGCCCTGAGTAATTAGTTCTGTTTGGTGTGGTTTCATGTAAAAGAAGCAGTAATTCTGTTATTTACCATTGAAATGAGAAAAACGATTAATATCTATCAGTGCTTCTAAACGTGTATCCTCTTGCAACATTTTGGCCACTGCTCAGTTTTCTTCATGTTATCGCTACCTTCACACCAGCTGCAGCACCCAGAACCATAACTAATCTGACAGAGGGAGCTGTCTAGTACTACACGAAGAAGACCTATTCATGCCATCGCCTGTGATGTGATACCTCTAGCTGTGCATCTCCAAATTATATTTGCTCTGCTTCCACCATATCATATTGACAGTTCACACCCTGCTTGTTGTTCAGCTGATACCATATGAAAGTCTTTTTCCACCTGAATCCTAGGCTGCTTTTCAAGTTTCCCTGTCTGACTGCCCTGGGGTTAGTTCTGCCTAGATACAGCAGTGTCCACTTGTACTGAATGGATCTCAGTTGAATAATGCTGCTGCATCCTTAAAATATATATATTAATTTTTAACCTTTAAGTCAAAATGAACTGCAGCTCTGTTCATCACCCGCTTCCTCTTCTATTAGATGAAGGTTTAGGACCTAGTATGCACATTAATGACATGACATAGCCCATGGCTTCACTTTATGAACCACTTTTCCCCGTGTCAGTGTGAAACTGCACTAACATATGGGCTCAGGTACTATCCTCCAAGCAGGCTTGATGGGTGCAGATGAGAAAGATCTCAGTTTCTTTCCCAGGACATGTCCCTGCTGCTCATTAACTTGATGCAAACATCTGGTAGGTTTTCACCCACAGAAACTCAGGACTATGTATCTGCTTGAAAGCTTCAAACCACATTTATTGTAAATTCATGGAAAAAAAAAAAAAAAAAGAAAAAAAAGAAAAAAAGAGAAGAAGAAACCACAGGTTGGTAAACTATTATATCTCAGTGTGAAGAACTTGTCCAGTGATGTGCAATCAGATATCGAAAAGAATATCTAAATAAGCAGCATTTTCTCAATAGAAATCTCATTAAATAAAAAAGAAAATTATTTCCATATTTACAGATTACAAGGCAAATGTATCCTTAAAGCACTGTTTCATACTTAGCAGGTTTACTTCTTTGAAATAAAACAGAAAAGGTTTGAATCTAAGAGTGTACTTTGGAAGCAGCTTGCACACAGTCTATGTTACCGCGAGTGAACAGACGAGTAGCCTCCCCTTGGCCACTGCAGTGCTCTGCTTCTTCTGTCGTTCAGGCTTTCACCGGAGGGCTTCTGGTACCTCCACCTACGAAAGGGGAGTGGGTGGGTGTTCATAACAGTTACTGTACAGGCTGTACAATCTTACCAGAGACACACTCCCGAGAGCCCTGTGCTATGCAGCACCTCCCGTAACAAGCCTGAACCTGGGAAAATACCCCCTTCTGTCAAAAGCACAGCTGAATAGAAATCAGTGTGCTGAGAAAAGTCTAATCAGAGAAAAGCCTCCTCCCAAATATTTTCTTATGCTGACACTTCTAAGAGTGTTTTTTTCATTAAGTATGTATGTACTAAAATTAATTGAGCTTGTGCTATATCTGAGCCACAATCGGTTGCTTAATTATGATCTCTTGCTTACCCGCCTTAACTGCTTTATGCTGCTTGCCCGAATTGCTTCCATAAGGTTGTCGTGGAGAGACCTCTGTGGGGTGGAGGGACGGGTGGAAGGTCGTGAACCTTCCTCTGATTTTCTGTCCGAGACTGATTTTAGAGAATCTTTAATTTCTTTCAATATGCTGTTCTCATGCTTTTTGCTCTTTTTGCCTTTTTTCTTTTTCTGTCCATTCTGTAAGGCTTTCTTTGAGCTTTCTTGCTGTTTGATGACTTCAGCTATATTCCTGGTTGGTGCCTTCTTCTGTGGAATAACAGGGGGTGGAGGAGGAGGAGGAGGCGGGGGTGGAGGGGGAGGGGGAGGTGCAGGAGCTGGAGGCTGACTTTTCACTGGCAGTGCTTTCTTAG
>JANHFX010021889.1:68337-100336 GCA_027560015.1 Chloroceryle amazona | reverse complement strand
CCTGGCGTGGGGACTGCGCGGGCTCCTCAGACCGTCCCTGCTGCTTGTTTTCCTGGCACAAGGCTGAAGTCAGCACCCCAGCCAAAAAGGGAAAGGAGACACCCCAACTCCCCCAAACTTGGCACTAGGAAAACAACCAAGAATCGTAAAATATATCATCTGCTTTCAGGGTGTGGGGTTAAGCAGGTGAAAATACACCTGGTTAAACAGCTTACAGACCTCCTGCTCTTCATTCAGACCCCTGCAGCATGTGACCACATGCTAAAAATGGCACTGGCCAGGTGAGAAGATCATAGAATGCTTTGGGCTGGAAAGGACATTAAAGGTTACCTAGTTCAACCCCCCTGCCACGGCAGGGACACCTCCCACCAGGGCAGGTTGCTCAAAGCCCCATGCAACCTGGTCTTCAACACTTCCAGGGATGGGGCATCTGCAGCTTCTCTGGGCAGCCTGCTCCAGTGTGTCACCACCTTCACAGCGAAGCATTTCTTCCTAAAATGAAACATAAAGTGGATTTGTACAACTCAGTTTTAAAATAATTGGAACAGGAAGCAATGCACATGCTACTCTTCAGGATCTGCAACGTTTTCACTAGATTTATAGGTGTATACGCAGGATGCAAGAAGAGAGCTTCAGGTAGTTTGTTAGTATTTTTTTAGTTAGTGTATCTGTCAGGAAAAGGTCTTGAGTGGTTTTCCTGTGGAGCGGAATCAAAGTGGTAAAAATCTGCTGCCTGTGTTAGTAGCAGGGAGAAGTCAGAAGTGTGCTGGACAAACTGGTCTGCAGTCCAACCTGTGAGGTACAGATCATGTTAAAAATTGAAATTTCAAATACAACAAAATGGCATCTTCTGTGTTACACCTTGGGTGCTTTTAAAAGAGAGATCCCAGCCAAAATATAGTAACAGTTCAGGAGGGGTAAGAGATCACTCAGCAGTACCTAGGAAACAAAGACCGGTTTAGCTGTTTTTATATAGCTCAACCAGTTAAAAGTTAGGGGTGGGAGGGTCTGCCCTTCCTTCCATGAAGAGATTCAAGACTGAAGGACTAAAATCTTGTATGCTGCTGACTTAGAAGCCTGTACTCAAGGAAAACATCTTTCCTGCTCAGTAGCAGTGTGGAAACACTCTGCACTGCACTAGCTTACACCAGAAGCAGGAAAGGTCTCAGTAATGTCCTGGATAATAACATACCAGCTCAGCACAAGCAGATTAGTTCTCCTTATGGGAGAGATTTTGTGTTGATCTCACTGCTACCACAACATGTTGTTGCCTGGCACCACAGCTCGCTGGCAGACAGGCAGGCCAGAGCTGTGCAGCTCCCTTTAAGCTCTGTTCCAACAGAGCTCTGTTCCAACAGAGCAGTGGCTCCCAGGCATCCCATTTCAGTGCTGATTTTGAGGAGTGGCTGAATTTGAGTCCCACTTACAGCCAGGACCCTATACAACCAGCTGCTTTAGCTGTGAGGATGACTAACGTTTTCCAGGTGAAACCACTCCTGAGACATCAAAGTAGATGTTCGAAGCGTTCATCAAACCAGTCTTTTGGTTTAATGATTGGAAAAGTTTGGCAGCCTGGTTGGCAATTTCCTTCATCTTGGCTCGAGCTTCTTCAGTAGAGGTGGTGGCATTGTGGATGGTGATACCACATTCTCCTTCAGTCGAATTTAACATCCCCCACACCCCATGTTCCTTCAGTAACAACATATCTAAGGCTGACCAATTTTGCAAGGTCATTTCTGATACCTGTTGAACTTGCACGTACTTCCCCCAAAGCGTAGCTTCTGACAGGTTTGAGTCCAGGAATTTTTCCAAGTAGAATTACTCAGGAGTTGATACAAAGCTCTGGGGTATTTGGTCCACGTCCCATTACTTTCCCATAGTTTACCCTCAAGAAAGGTGGACTCAACTATTCGCCACATGGCATTGCCCTTTGGTTGGTTGTTTAACTCGTTTTTCAATATTATCATAAGATTTAAGCCAATCACTGTAAATTTGAATCCCTCTGATGCAGAGCTGGGGAGGGCAATACATATCCCCTGGTTTGTTTGGCTTCAGATATTCATTATGCTTTGTATCAACTTCCAGGCTACACTGGGGGACTCTCCCCACGATCCTGTTACTCCGGTAGCGATGGAGAAGAAATAGGTTTTCCAATCCGTCTGTCAAGTACAGTCCAAAAATATCTCCAACAAAATTAAACCAACAATGCCAATGCCAATCCTTTAGACAGGAAGGAGGGCGTTGTGGGTCTGGGTGCTCAGAGGATGAATCCTGTATTTGGAGTGTCTTAGGTGTTCCCAAGAGCAAGTGCAGTGTATGAGTTGGGCCCTCTATCCACTCAGCCAGATGTGTATGGATAACCCGTGCCACTTGCAGCAAAGAATATGTCTCACTTCAGCTATAATGTTGTTATTTGCAATTTAGTTGTTCTGAATTTTCCAGAGTGGGCTGTTTCTTAACTTTTCTTCACTTTCTGAAGGCATCCAACTATAGAAAACCTGGCTTAAGTACAGGCCAGTGGAAGAAGAGTGGCTTGAAACCTGAACTTACTGAAGAGCAGAAGCAGGAGATCAGAGAAGCTTTTGATTTGTTCGATACTGATGGCTCTGGGAGCATCGACATAAAAGAACTGAAGGTTTTCAGATTTTTTTTGTTTTCTGGGATGGAAATACCTTTAGTCTCAAAACTGTAGCTGCTTTTTCTGTTTGTTCAGCCCTAATTATTTTTATATTATTTTAGCTTTGGAATACGAACAAGAGTAATGGCTTGGTCATCATGACTGAACTTGGGGTGCATTACATGGTCAACCTGAGAAAGCTCAGTAAGACTTCAGAGGACAGGCTCCTCTAAAACGTAGGTAGTAGGTCAAATAGCTCTGAGTATCTGAGCATTAGAGGAACTGAACAGTTCCTCCATGTAGGTGCACACAGAGCACAATTCTGTGTTCGTCGCTGGCGAAGAGCACTGTTTCTGGCAAGCAGACTTTTGTTGTTTCTGGATAATTGGTCAGAATATCACATTTTTACTTCATCTCAACTAAACACAGATTTTGCACACATTCAGAAAGAGACAACCATATTTTCATACATGCAATCCAAAAATGACTTGTTCATTCGTTTAACAAAGAACAAAACAGAGATCTGAGTTGCATTTCAGTGGCAATCCAGGCAGTGTGTGTGCACAGGCACGTGCGTACACACAGTGTCGTACAAGGGGGAAGGCTATTCTCAGTTCTTCCACTATGTTTCTGTGTCTGATCTTTTTCTAAGTGTGAACCTTTTACCTCAATTATCTCCTCCTCTCGGACACACTCTGCCTCAATTTCTGCATACGTAACCCAGAAGCACAAGTTCCCTAGGCCTGCAGTTTACTTCAGGACTTATTTGGAAGTACTTGTGCCTGGTTAAGGAGAGCATGTCTCTGCCGACGCTAAAATTCTGGTGGCTTCCTAACAGAATTGCTTTTTGGCACAGGTTGCGATGCGTGCTTTAGGCTTTGAGCCAAAGAAGGAAGAAATTAAGAAAATGATAGCAGACATTGACAAAGAAGGAAGTGGCACCATTGACTTTGAAGACTTTTTGGCTATGATGACACAAAAAATGGTAGGAATTCTTAATAGAAATTATTTTTCCAGCAGTAAAAAATAATACTGAATGAGAGTATCTTGGCAGCAGGTGCTTTCTACTTAAAGTGTGCTTTACTTTTGGTTTAGAGTGAAAAGGATTCACAAGAAGAAATCTTGAAAGCTTTCAGATTATTCGATGATGATGGGACTGGAAAAATTTCATTCAAAAACCTGAAAAGAGTTGCCAAGGAGCTGGGAGAAAATCTAACAGATGAGGAACTTCAGGTAATTTCTGACTTGCTGGAGTTTTTCTAACAGGCACAGAGCAATCCTGTAGCTCCTGCAGACTGGGTGGAAATTTATGCCTATTCAAACGGGGCTAAGAAGTCAGGAAGATGAACAGCAATCAAATACAGTTATATTTACACATTAAGTGCTTCCAATTTGCCGTTGTTTTAATGAATGGAAGAGATTTTGTGTTTAGAGTCCAGGTTCTGATCAGATGTACCATGTGTTTTGTAGGAAATGATTGATGAAGCTGATCGAGATGGAGATGGAGAAGTGAATGAGCAAGAATTTTTGAGAATCATGAAGAAAACTAGCTTATATTAATATTTATTGCCTTGCTATATAGCTGCTCCAAAAAATAACCTGGAAGAGACTTAAAAACTGGGCTTGTGTCTCCTGTGCATTTTCTGACATATAGAGAAAGTCTGAAAGGACAAATTCTTGGTTCATTCTTTTTTCAGCAAAGTTAATTGGGGATGGGAGGCTTCAAGGCCCAGAACTGTTAAAATGAGATAGGTGGAAGTGAAAAGGAAGGATGACCTGAACCTACAAGGCAGGGTCCCTTCCCCTCCCCCTTGACAATTTTATTGATTGCCATTTTGGGCAATGAATGCTGTGTTTCAGCAATTTAACGGAAAGTCATTTCACTCGAGATGTGAAGATTCCCACTGCTGTTGGGAAAGGTCACTTCTGACTTTCCTAAGGCTACAGAAGGAAGGTACAAGCACAGTATTTTTGTTCCTTTTAAGGCTTTTAGGTTATCTTTTGGTATTTGTTTCCTCTTGTTTATTTCCATGAAAGACTCTAAACCCAACTGTGTACTGCATTTCTGTATGAAACATGTTTTTTCCACAGCAAGCTGGTTTTGGACTTAATGGAAAGCAAATGTAGGTACTCAGATTTGATTCTTCATTTGGAGCTGTGTGCCATCAGCAGATGTTCTTCTGGTTTATCTCATCATCCAACACCATTTACTTGAATGTAGCCTGCTTGAATCATTAAAGTTTATCATATAACTCGTCAACATCTTGTGCCATTGTTCTTACTCCCAAGACATTACCGAGATGCCATTACACCAGGATTTTAAGGACCTAAAAAGTTCAGTTCTGTGGTGCACTATGGTGTATTTTGCTTTTGTCTGTTTACGGTCTAGGTGCAGGAAGGACTCGCATCTGAAGTGAAAAAATGGTTCACCTTGGACATCCTTGGAACACAGAATATATTTAGATCCATGCAATCCACAATAATTTCAGACATCACAGATCTGGGTTTGGTTTTTTTTTCAGTTCCTCCGTTTTCTTAAATATTTCCTAAATATACTGTTAATCTAGGACCTACTGGAGAGCCATGCTTCCTTCTGTATCACATGGTGACAGAGCAGTGACACACAACACGACATCCAATTACGTGGTTCTGCAGGAGAACTTATCCTTGGGTCGTGATTAGACAATTGGCTTCAAAACCACAGAGAAATGGTATAATCCTAAATGACATCTCTCAGATGAGACGCCTGAAGGAGAGCTGGTTACTGCTCACAGCAAAGTAGGTAGCAGAATGTCAGATGTTCAATGTGAAGAGGAGAGAAAGGACAGGATTTCACCAGTGTCTGTTAAGACTCCTCTCTCAGAGAGCTGCTGCTGCTTGACAGCACTAAGGTTTCTAGAAGAAAGGAAGAGCCAGCTCATGGATCAGCTTCTTGTTACAGCTGCTTCACATCTCTTGAGCTGGAAGGGCCCAGCAGGGGGAGAATTGGGTTCAGGAGAAGTATTCATTTATTTATCTTCTTCTCAGAGTGCAGACATGGACCTGGCACATTCTGCCCTAGTCCCCTGAGTTTTGTACTCCAAACAACTCTAAACAGACCTCTCTAACCTTACAGTGGGCTTAAAAACCTGTGGGAGAACAGGGATTGTGTAGACCCTGGAAAACTCAGATCTATCAATTCCTCTGTTAACATATTCAGTGGCAGTAGATGTAACTTACAGTACTGTAAGCATCTCAAAATGTCTATTGACTCTAAGTGTGAAATAAAACTGTTTTGCAAGTTAAGGTCTTTGTGTGTGTTATAATTTACACTTATGGTGAAAAACAGATTTTCAAAAATAATTGTAAGTGTTAAGCCATTCACCAAGTACATTTTCACTTTCATTACCTTTCTAGAGAGAAATTCTTAGGTGCAATCTAGTCTATCACATAATTCCTCTGCCTCTTCCACTGTGCCGATGAAAAGTTTCTAGTACTAACCACGAGATTCAGAAAGGGAACGGTGCAGTTCTGGTTGTTTATGGGGAATCCCAGAGCCTACTAAAGTGACTGTACTTTTTGAATGTGCCACAGGAAGAGATTGATGATGTTGTTTACCTATGATGCATGTCACTTCTCTCTTCCTGTTCTAATCACGTTACCTGACTTCTGGAGGTAGGAAAAAGACACACAGTCATACCTACCATACAGGCCACAGCGATGAACTCTTATTTCTGGCTTACTTGTTGCTATAAATCAATAAGTATGATATATTGACAATGAATGTCAAGCAGCGGCTGAATTAGCACAAAACTTACAAGTGTTAATGTAACAGAAGAAGTGTCTTGTGCTGCTTTATTTCAGGTGTCAGGGATACCTCGGTCATTGCTGTGAGTGCATATGGACTAGCACTTGGTGCAGAGAAGAAGGCATCAGTCCCAACCCTACTTCCTGCCCCCTACAGACTGACCTGGGTAGCTCTGGGGAAGGCAGATGGCCACGAACCTCATCCTCCTCATCCCTTTTCCCCCTTCAGGCCGACAGGGACGCTGGGTTCTTACCTGGCATTTGCAAATTCCCCTCGGGTGGCTGCAATTCAGATGCTGCAACATGTGCCTCCAGCTGAAACCCTTCCTTCTGCCACACCAGCGAAGGCTGGTTTTCAGTCTGAGTGTTCCTGCTTGTCAGACACTGCACAGAAAGGAAAGTGGAACTGCAGTTTGTATTTGGCAAGAACCTAAATAGCAAAGCATCGCTAAGGGCGATAGCTGCTTGGGAGGTAATATTGCAAATGACATCCAATGAAAAATGCTTTCAAATGAAAGCATACTGGGTTTTTAATAAAATACAAAATAGTTCAAAAGAAAAACAATTCCAAAATTTGCCAATTGCATGACAATTTTAAACTAATCTTTGTTTTTATCTCCCCTGTGCAGCTTTAAGTTCCACAATCCTGCCAGTTCCACAGTAAAGCAAATCTTCAGGTGGCTTTAGAACAGTACCAAACCAAACCAAAATGTATCTCGTGTGCAACGGTGTTTTAAGTAATGTGAGCTGGCAACTTGAGACAGTGGACTGTTGCACTTTCTCACCACATCACAGTGAGAAGTGGATACAGGCAAGAACCTTGAAGGCTGTTTGCTTCCCTGCGGTTTTACTCGTGCCAAAAGTGTGTGAAACAGCGGGCTGGCCAGGCACGGGTGACTGCAGGGACTGGGGGAGTCTTGCACTGCTTGAGGTGCTCGTGCAGTGAACGGGCAACGAGCAATATGCTCTCACTTCTCTAGGTGGGAGTTCATTTTCAGAGTGAGCAGCACAGGGTCGACTCGTAGCACTGCAGACAAATGAGAGCTTCTTTTCAGTTAAGCTTAATCTTGGTATTTAAAAGAGGGTGGAGGGAAGGCAACTGAAGAAACCCTTCGTGCACTTTCACACACCGAGAGCCCTACTAACAGAGCCCAAATGTTTCAATGAACTGATGAGTCATTTAATATTTAAATATTTAAATAGGTCATTTACAGTTTTGCAGCTCTGATGTCCTGCAAACTGCCTGGTGAAATCACACCATGTATTTGAAATGTTAGGTCATAAATTCCCCGTAAACCTCCTCATCGAGTTCATATAAAGAAAATATTGCCACAGTACATCTGCCTTTGAACACCCCTGGATAGGATGCAAATAAGCAGATTTTGAGAAGGACCTGGACAGTAGAAAGTGCTCTGAGTGAGAATTCACCATGGCCACATTTGACAGAAGGAAATGCCGGCAGGACCCTTTTTTGTGACCAGTTAAATCTCTCTGTGACTCCAACAAAACCTCTACAGTACCACACTACTACAATCCATTCCACACACCGGCTGGCAATCTGTGCAAGACTGTCAACATGACATGTTGCCTTTAGGTGGTGCATCTTTTGCAGGCATCTGTCCTCCCAAACTATCAATGGTAAACTCAAATCAGGACCATTGATACCTCATCCAGGCGTTGCCCAGGGCCTCCCCCGTCCCCTCAAAATTTATTGTCCCTGCTATAATCTGTATTAAAATTATTTTTGTTTCCTTACACAGATAAAAATTAACAAAGACGAGAAAAGTACTGCTCCTGAGATGCTTCAGAACGCAAGCGTTGTTTCAAAACCTAGTTACGTGTACTACAGAAACTTGCTGCAGCTGTCTGACACATCTTAGAAAACTGTGGCAGGAAGAGCAATCAGATAGTTTGGGATGTTCTTCAGACCTCCCTCAACATGAGGGACCAGGCAGCAACAACCTGTGTGCCTCCTGGTGCAGGGAGCAAACAAACTACTTGGTCTGCAGGCTGGGATGATCCCAAGAGGAAAGAACCCCCTTGAGGGTAATTCTGCAAAGATAAGTTTCCTTTTTCTCATGTATCAGTATCAGTAGTGTAGCTGTGGGTGGGCAGATGCACCAAACACCAATCTTTTATGCTGACAGCCAGGGCGACTCGGCACGCACCTCTGAATCACTGCAGGGAACAGAAGTCCAGGACTGTCCCTTCACTACAGCCCAAAGCTTCTGTGAAAGTTTCTGCTGAGCAGGCATAAAATTTTGCTTTCAGCGGGTGCTGTGCACTCTGCTTGACTGCAGGGTGTGCTCCTCAGTGTTTACATCAAGGAAAAGTGTCAAAGTTTTTTCTCTCCATCTTCTAAAGGGACCAAAAACTCGATAGACCTGAGACTCGCTAGAGGGCATCCAGTTACTAACATGTAAGGTGAGTGATGCTTATTTCCCTCCTCTGTGGCTTTTAGCGACGATCGAAAGTAGGCTGACAAACACCATCCAGCTGGGGCCTGAAATATGTGGTTGGATATCGAATTATTGTTTTCTGAAACAAGAACACAGGGCTTCTCAACACCACTCAAGTGCAAAATGCTGCAATTATTAGTTGATGGTTCAAAGCTAAACCCCCAAACCACACTTTCTGAAACTCCCACTCTGTATCAATAATGACAGACACGCTCTCAGGGAAGTGCAGAACTGAGCTCGCCTTTCACACAGTCCCCCTGAGTGCTCAGACCACTACTCTGTAGAATTTTTTTTCTCTCTTTGGAAATATTGCTATAAAATGGAACCACTTCAAGAAGAGAGACAGAGACAGACCTGCTGAGGGATGCTTGTGGTCTTCCCTTGGGATGTGGGAAAGCTGGAACCATGGCCTCGCTTCAAGTCAAGAGGAACAAGGATTTGAGAATTAGACTCTTTGTCCCCAAGGTGAGTGTTTGACTATTTAGTAGGAGACTGACTGAACTGGGATGTATCTTATTCCAACGGCCTTGTGGGGTGAAGTGTGACCAAGAAGCATGTTTTCAGGCAACTGCCTGGCCCGAGGCCAAAAGCATGATAGATGGGACACCTGCCTTCACTTAACGGCAGCTCAGAATACTGAGAGCTTGATAGTTCATACCTACTTCTGGAAGAAGACAGGGGGGTTGTAAGGAAGAGATGTGGAGTTAGGGTGGAGCAAGACAGAGAACCTGCAAAGTCTGATGCTTAAAACCTGCTTTACATGTGCCCAATTCAGTCATAAAGTGATAATCCAAATCTCCCTGCTGAGTCAGGAGCCCAGCGGAGCTGGCTCCCAGCAAACCTGCTCCCATGCAGTGCAGCAGCACCTGCACCAGCAGTTCAGACCTCACCCCAAACAGTACCAACATGGTGCCTACCTCTTAGAGCCTCAGCATTTCAGGATCCACTGCAGTGGTGCTGGGGACCTAAAACTATATATAGCTCCTGACCTCTTTGGAGTTCTGACTGCTGGTAATTACTAAACTTGAAATTGCTCAAGTATTTTTTTTGCTTGTCTGAATTAGATGCAACGCAATAAATAAGAACAAAGTGAAGTTGTCAAACCCGAGCTGCAAGGGCTTGGCCATAGCAGTTCCTAATGTATTTATTATTCGTGCCATGCTGGATGCATGTGCATGCACACATATCCTCTGTAAGCACATGCAAATCCTGCAATCTTATCATCATTAGAGCTTTACATACTTCTGGCATCCAAAAAGTACAAGTCTGAGTGTATGTTTAGAAGTTTCGCTTGGGAAGAGGGTGGATTTGTTGTAACATTTGCTGTCCCAAATAGGATAGGATCTGTGTACTGCAGAGTTATCATGGAACAAAGGTCTCGCTCTTCCTTCCCCAGGCCCGCCAGGGCTATGGGAACTGGCATGGGAACTCCCTGTACCAGCTTTGGGGGCCGCAACAAACTGGTGTGGTCTCAGTGAGCTGGCCCTGGTTCTCAAGGCAATTTTATCTCCTTTGAAAGCTTCTGACCAGTTCCAGTAGTGACAGAGGTTTCACTATAAAAAGCAACGCTTCAACATTAAATGAAACAAAATACAGGGGTTTTTATCAGAAACAAATGCAACAGCTAATCTAACACTACTTTAAACCACTCCCTGCCCAGAAAGGTAGCTTAGCACAAAAAAAAAAACCCAGCAAAATTTACATATCCATGCTATAGTCTGAAGTTGCTTCCTAGAACAGCTCCTTCTTCACCTGCCTCTGCTCAACACCCTCCACACAGATAAAACAGACACATGCTTTTCTGCAGATTCTTTCAGACCTCCAAATGAAAAGTACCATGAAAGGTCTAAATATTAAGCTAAAAATGTCTGCAAACATTGCAGACCTGATTTATAAACACCAGAAGGCATTTCAGTACAAAAAAGTGACATTCATGCTGACTCCAAAACATGGTATCAGAGCATCTCAACTTCAGTTTTCAAAAGCCTGTGTTCCCCATGTTAAAACAAAAGCTACAAGTGGTGGATCCAGATGTTTCCTCTTTAAATAGCTTATGACATGCTCAGCCAATAGAGAAATCCACAGAAGCACGGCTTCCACACATCTTTTGAATGTTTTGTTTAAATCAGTGCATACAATGTAGTCAATTATGTGAGGCTGAAGTTGACTGCTGCAAAATATCTCCTTTTGGAAGGGCAGGTACATAAATTTAACAGTTTTTTTATCAAGTTAACTAAATTAGAATGAGACCTACATATTGTTGATGTCCAAAACATGGGTCACAGAGAACTATCGTTTCATCTTAAAAAGGTATCCACCAATGTCAACATCTGGATTTCTTTTATTCATTCCACTTCAGATTTATGCTGAGGCCGCTCTGCAACTTGGAGCAGGCAGGACTGGTGGTCCTGTTTAAATCAAATAATTTTTTGAAGTGTTTCTCCTCACTTTCTATTTCCAAAGCTCTTTTTCAATTACTCAGTTCTTGGTGGCTAATGAGTTACAAGAGGAAACAGAAACCAGCTTCACTTAAAACTCCACCAAAGGAGCACAGCAAGTGAACACAGACTTTTTTTCAATTACTTTTTCAGTTCTAGAAGTCTCATCTGTTCCTTGCAGAACAGGTACATGTTGCAGAGACAGATCAAGAGTCTTTTCTAGATGAAAAAAATCCATGTCAGTGGAGCTGCAGTCGAGCTAGAGCAGACCTATGCTTTTGTAAATAGCAGGGGAAACAGGTGCAAACCCAACAGTTATTTGCTCTAAGCAGAAAATTACCATAGTTAAGAGTAGTGTTTGGTAAATGTATCCCTTCCATGGCCATTTTTCAGCTTCCTGCTTCATATGAGGGACAAATAAAGCATTCAACAAAATGGCCGACAGCCTTGAGTATTATATCTGTTTGTGCATTCCAATTCTGATAAACTAGGTCACTACCTGGATGAAATAAATGCTTAGAATCCTTCTGTGGAAAACAATTTAGTTATTGCTTACAGTATTAAAAATAGCAATATTATAAATCCAAGAGAAAATATGAGTTGAAAATGCTTTTGTATCAAAATTAAAGGAGCTTTTCCCAGAAATGAAACAGCTTTTAGAAGCAGAGGGGGGAAGGAGGAGAAGCAAGTATTACTCTTCTTCCTAGTACCAAAACAAGACACAACATATGTATTAAACAGGATACTATTCATTATTTGGGGATTTTTGTGCCAAGATTCAGAGTTGTCCTGACTATCAAATGCCATGCAATACTATGACTCACTCCGAGTTGACATCTAGGATGGTTCAATCCTGACCACCTCTGGCTAAGGGCTCAGCATCACCTATTCCCATTGCCTTCAGCAGCCCTAAGTGGTGCTTAGCACTTTTGCAAAATTGGGCCCTAGACAATGAAGGTTTTAGGTACGGGCTTCCTATTTCCTGCAGTGGATTTGTGTGGGTGGCCTTGTTACCAGAAATCCATACTCCTACACAGCAACTTCTGACTGTGTTTCTGCAGAAATGACTGTGTTGAAAGGAATGAAATATTTTTTAAATAAAAATCATGCGTTTGTTTCCCCAAACCAGTTAGGGTATCTCCTGCTGGTGAGATTCGTTTCTTCACCTCCTGCACGGCAAAATTAAGAGCAGGGCGGGAAACAAAAGGATTAAGGTTTGCGAAGGCATCGTGGCCTGGGCTGCTGCAGCCACCAAGGGGAGAGCTGGTCTGCACTGTCCCCTGCCCATCGCCGGCAGCTGAGTCACTGGCCCAGCCCGCAGAGCTCCTCGCTGCTGCGCTTGCCTCGCAGCCAGGAAAATCCCACATCCTCCCAGTGGGTGTAGGAAACGCAGCTACAGCCTCTGGACTCGTCGCCACCAAAAACAAAGGGGAGACTGTGGTGCGGGCGGAGGCCGCAGGCTGCGGGCCAGCGTCCCGGGCCCTCACTGCTGGCGTCCCGGCTGCTGGGGTACAAGGAGCTGCGAGCGGAGCCCGTGGCCGGCCTTGCCCGCACACCGGCCCGCAGCCACCCTTGCCCGCACACTGGCCCGCAGCCGCGCTGCTTTGCGGGCACCGGCGCCGGACGCCGGAAGGTGCTTGACCAGTGCGACCTCCCCACATGGGGATCTGCCAGGGAAACCACCTCTCCTGCCCCACTTCATGCTGTCCCCCTGCTCTGTGGAATGGGGGAGGTCACACCCTGCCCTTGCTGCCCCTCTCCGAGGCCATCCAGGCCAGGCCGCTGGCCTTCTGGTGCAGGAGGTACTGAAGTCACTGTCTGGCCTTGCTGTTGTCATCAGCATAGCCCTGGTGGGCTACAGTGAAGGTCACTAGAGATGCTCTTCTCACCTCCCACCCATCTCAGCTCACTCTCAGCTCTTCTCCATGAGCAGATGATTGCAGGGTGTGTGCAATCGGTCAGAGTGGCTCCAATCTCTGAATACCAGTTGCACAGAACCATAGAATCATTTTGGTTGGAAAAGATCTTTAAGATCATCAAGTCCAACCATTAACCCAGCACTGCCAGGACCTGGGTTTGCCTAGCTGTCTGTGGAACTGCTCCAAACAGAAACTCTTTTGAGAACAGCTCCTGTAGAGTTGACAAGAAGGAATCTGTCGTACCCAAACGTACGCTGCTCACACACATGAGCTGGCAGAACAGTCACCAGAAAGCATTATCTTAGGAAAGCTATCCAACAGCATCTGTGAGTCCTATGCAGTAGAAGCCTTCCCACCCAAAGTCTCCAATGCTTAGCTCAGATCCAGCATTAGCTCTCTAGTCAATACCACAACCCTAAGGCAATCCTTCTTCAGTAACTCTGTGCTTCCTTGGAGGCTTCTCCTCATCCTCCTTATGCCTTTTTAGCCAAGCTGATGCCCTTGTGCCTTCAGTGCTTTCCTCCCATTCTGTTTAGCCATCTGAACTTCTAGGAAGGTCAAGAAGCAAGACCACACAGTAAATAAAGGAGAGAAAATTTCTCCTGGCATCCATTCTCTGTCACATTTGTTCCATGCTTATATTGACCATAACAGGAAAGCACAGACAGGGGAAAATAGTTACATGTCAAGGGAAAAACATACCAGCCTTTCCTCTGTCTCGACCAAATGCCTTTGACCCAGCCTCACGGGCAGACAAGAGAGCCTGCCTTTGTAATCAATGCCAACAAGGGAGAAACACGGCCCGATGAACACTCTACCAGGTCTGAAGGCTTGATAACCCTTTTGGGGAAAAAAAAAAATTCCTCAATACCCAAACTAAACCTCCCCACTCCAGCCTCCCTCCCCTCAAAGACAGCATGTGCTGCTCATTTCAGACCTGCAGGGATGTCTGGCACACGCTACAACTCCCAGAAGGCACAGCCTGTTCCGAGAGAATCACAGAACCATAGAATACCAGGTTGGAAGGGACCTCAAGGATCATCAAGCCAGACCCAGGAGTGAGACGGACGCAGCATCGCCCTGCTGCTCTCCACCTCCCAGCCTGCTGTGGGTGGGAACACGAGGCAACACACACACCCGCCCTGCTCCAGACCCTCTCTGGGGATCACCACTCCTCTTCCCGCAGTGGCTGGGGTGCCAGGGAGATCCGTGGGGTTCCCGACAAAGGAGCCAACCACATCCCACCATGTTTCTGGGCAGTTTAAACCACAGTGACCTACTACAAGCACAAACTAAAGCTTCCATCCAGCAGCTAGGACTGCTCATCCCCCGGGGGCAAGTGCCAACTCAGGTTTTAAGGAAGGCAAACACGACAGGAAGGAACAAGAGGTTACAGACACGTTTGGCCGTTGGGCAGCATGAACTGTAACGGCTGTGGTGCAATATGGTCAAACTCTTTAAGGCTGTCTCAGAGTGAGAGCTCTGCTCCCTTTGCTTTCGAGCCACACACTCCATGGGAATCTGGTAGTGAAATCACCTCCGTTTTGCCCTAATCAAAGGCTGGGCTCTGGTGCTGGAACATGGGAAAAATTCCCACCCCACAGTGATGGCCATGCAGTTGTTTACAGGTGTTTCATGGCCACCATATGGATGTTTCTAAGTATCTACAACTACATTCTTGAGGTGAATTTCCTTTTATACGTTGGAGGCAGAATGAAATTATATCAAAGAATAGCATATGAGCTGCTGGTTCATTGTCCTGGAGTTCAAAAGTTTAAGGCAGTTTTTGAGTATCACCTGAAAATGTAAAGGTGGCAGATCAGTTCCTTTTAACCCACAAAATAATTTGTTTTTAAGAGTGAAGCACTGATTCAAACTGAATCTAGGTATTTAATGGAAAATGGAGTCTAGGACAGTAATTTTTGTGGCACTGTTGCCATCCTGAAACTTTCATAGTTCAAAAGGTGGCATTAAGTCTTTGACAAAAATGAAATTGTTTGACACTTATTTCAGCAGTTTCCATTGAGAAATTGGCTTGCTCAAGGCACCGTCTCTTTAAAAACATTACATCGACTTCAGTAGATTTTACTTGATAACACTCACTGAGTTCCTAGCAATTACCACTATTTATTATTTGCATATGAAAATTTTTAGGGACTATCCAAGCAGAACAGTAATAGCCCCATACCCTAGAAAGCTTTAACCTCAGCAGCAGGCAGCTGGTAACCAGTAATACCTAAAGGCCGTACCGGCCAGAAATCCAAGGAATGTTAGCATCCTTCTGGTAGTCACATTTTAGAAAAGGGACATTTCCCAGAGCTGTCGGAAGAAGACTGAAACTGGGATACTCTGGAAGTACCAAAAGACATGCACTCTTAAAAATGGAACAGGAGGGTGGTAGAGCCTTGGAGCACAGGTCAATTAGAGGCAGAAGGGAACGTATCGGCAGCGAGGGGGAGACGGTTGCGAGGCCGAGAGCTCATCACAGCTGGCTTTGGATGAATGGGCATTTTACTCGTAGCTAAAACAGTAGAGACAGATCACAGAAATTATTTAAGCAGAGAGGTGGTCATGGAAAATTAGCGTTGCTGTAGCGGGCAAGGACTGTGTGAAAGCCAGGAAGAATCCTGGAGTAACAGAGATACAAGAAGAAAGTTTATCTCTGTGCATAAAATCTTTATGTTACTGTATACACACATCCAGATTTAAGCACTATCTGGATACAGCACAGGCCCACTCCAAGACGGTGACACCAGCCAGAGGGAAGCTGAGCCAGGCGTGATCCATTCGGCTCCACCTCTCTGCAGCCAGGCCGAGATGGCCATACCCTGCACTCTCTGAGATACCCTCTGCTATTTGGTTTTGTCACAACACAAACCTCCCAGTCCCTTCTTTTTCTGTGGACTGCCACGTGAACACCAGACTAGTGGTAAGAGCTAAGATGTGCTTAGCTGTGCTGAGCTTGAGCTTATGAGACACCGTCTCAGCCATCCTCGGACTAAACACATCCAGCATGACACTGACCTATTAAGAATTTGGGGTGGCTACCATGTCAGGGACTGAAGATGCCCTCTCTTATTGCCTTGTGCTGCGTCACATACTCCACTGTACCTTCCTGGGTTTAGCAGCAGGGAGCTGTCAGTAACCACAGCACTACGACTGGTGTGACACACCATGGCTCGCTCGTGAGAACCGTAAGATTCTTTTTGAAGCATGACAGCCTGGCAGGCGGGACAGGAAGGGCACGAGTCTCTCCTCTGGCTGGGGAAGCCCATGCAGCCTCCAGCAGGGAGCTGGAAGGAAGTGTGGACAGCAGCACTGACAATTCATACATAGTATACTAGAGCAGCTCAGGAAAAAACAGCAGACTACAGAGAACTATCACAGCAGGGTGTTAAGTGCCCTTTGCAAGGCAGAAAGGGAGGAACGTGAAACCGAGCTGCTGTTTCCTCGTGCTTCTTCAGTCATGGTCCCTTTACCTACTCCATTTAAATTCTGCCTGTGAACATACATCCCCGAACAGATCCGCACCAACATCCTGTTAATAACAAGGTGTTGCTTCTGCAAAGCTCCTCCGCAGCACCAGGCTACTTTTAATGTATCTCTGTTGGCCCGCTGCCCTACACACACCTAAAGCTTTCCTCACTGCCTTTGCCACGTGCTGTTTAATAATCACTCCTGCTCCCCAAAGCCACGCAATTCACAGGCATCGCTGGGGTGCTGCTCGCTCCCCCTCGCTCGGCTCTTGCTGTCCCAGCCAAAGCCCACCAAGAACCCAGAGCCTGCCCTGGCTGTTCACATCGCTGCACTCAGCTCACCCTCAATCAGCCCTGCTCATTTTTGACCTCATTCTGCACCTCCTTATGCACTGTCAGCTGCATCAGCATACACGGCACCTCCGCTACACAGGGATTTGCACCACTTTCAAGAACCCTGTTTGTTATTCCTGTTATAAAGCAACACAAACTCTCAGAATAGCACAGGGGGCTTTTTCACCCGTGTCTTTTATGATGGCAAGACAGACAGACACAACTACAACTGAACTGAGGTTACAGAGCCCCCCAAGGGTGTTGTAATACTTCCACCAAGTAATCCATCAGTCAGAGGTCAGTCTACAGGATTTAGAAGAGCAAGTTCTGCTTACCCTCAGTTTGACTCCCAGTGATTTGACTTTCCCAGTTTGACTCCTGCAGATTTCCTTTTTAAAGGTTAAAAACTGAATTCTAAAGGACATTTGGATTAATACCTTTAGCTGAGGAGTAACACAACAGATGATCAAGTCACAAACTAGAGGTGTGCATTAGAGAATGATGAAGGAAGCTCCTTCGAGGCTCAGTGTGAAAGGAGGGAAACTGCTACATCACTTGAGCAAGTTCTCAATCCAAATCCCTTCCAACACCCAAAATGGATCGGCACAAAGGTATAAACCATCTTAAACACGTGATGTGTTGCACAATTTGGTCACAGGTGGCTGCTTGTTTACATGGGTGTGAAAATACTTCCACTGTATTTTGGCAGCTATCGATCTACTTCCAAGCAGGTGACTGGCATCTTTCCCCAATCCTCCTCGCTCCCAGTTCATACGCTCTCCTCCAGAGAGGAATGCAATAGTCACCACCAGTTTTTCCCCTCCAGAGGCAATTTTCCCAGCAATGGCTTACAGACAGTTCACATCAGTCACACACTCCTGTGTGGTTGCCTGTGCCCAAAGACAGAAACACCAAATGGAAGCTAGTGAGTATGACATGGCTTCAGAGATACAGTAATTTATGATGAAATCCAGATATTCACAAGCCAAAGCCCAGGAAAAGAACGTGTTTCTGAAACTAGTGGCCATACAACTTCAGGGATTTGCTTTCCATCTGGCAGCAAGCAGAGGTACAGTAATATTCAACTCATTTCTTGAGCATCTCCAATGACATGCACACTTTTCTTTCTTCATTTATACAAGCTGACAGTTTCACTAACAGACAATAAAAAGTTTATCTTCACTCATTAAAAGAAAAGAAAAAGGAAGCGAGCTTTTGGTTAGAATATTGTCAAAAACTGAGCACAAAACTACACAGAGTCCTCTGATCTGCTGATGGCTCAGACAGCCATGGACACTTGTGTGTTAAATGTATTGGCTGTCTGGCTTTCCATCTGACCTTCTGAACAACGGCACACAGCCTCGGTCCTTTTGCAGCCCGAGGTCTGACAGTGACTCAGCAGCTCATCGGATACCCAGTGAAGTCTGCAGGCTTACAAGACAATGTGGGTTTCAGTGATAACTTTCCATTAATGCTCTTTACTTCCTTTCTGATTTAAGTCAACCTTACTATTAATGATCAAAAGATGGAAACCCTCAATAATTTCTTTCTCAGCAGGACCAGACAAGGTATGTTAATTACAATATGAAAATCAGGGTGGTAAAATGAGGCCTATCACACCATCTTATAAGCCCTTCCTTTACTAGTTTTGTTGCTTTGGGTCTTTTTCCGGTTGTTCTCAATGCTTTTTCTAATGAACGTTTGCCGATATTTAATGGCTGATAAAACAATGATTTGTAGAACTGTAGGAATGGTTGGTTTATTTATATTACACCATAGAGCCTGCAGTCAAATGCAACTTCCATAGCATAACTGAGAATGCAACAGATGAAAAAAGAGGATCCTGTTTTTCATAGGATACTACACAGCTCGTACCACTTGCAGAGTTTGGTAACAAGTGGCTGCTCGTTTTATGTGGCTGTGGAAATGCATCTGAGAGATTACTTTTGGCAGATATTGATCTACTTTAACCAAAGGATTTTAAGTGGTTCAGAACTGCTTTGTACATAGAAACCCCGTGAAAGTGTTTCAAGCAGCTCCTCTTCATTCCTATCTTTTAAAAATCAAGATTTGCTCTGTTACAAAAGCATGGGAAGATGGGGAAGAGTAGAGATTAGTAGTGAGAGACTAATGCTAAAAAAGGTTTTGAAGAGAAGACGGTGCAGGGATACAGCACAACTCTGCCTGCGGCTCTGCTCTGAATGAGGTTAGTCCCTCCACACCAGACAGCTTGGAGACAAAAATTCAGACACAGACCAGAAAAGCTTCAAGATGAGCAGAATCTGACTGGTTCATTACAAAGACATTTCTGTAGTAACACTGGCTGATGTATCTGGAGGTTTTGGTTTTGCAGTGGGTGAAAGCCATGAATGCACAATTTTTTCCTACCTTCAAGGCGCACAACTCTTGTTTCACAGCTCCCAGACCTCCCTGACTCCGAGGTCAGCACAATGTCTCAAGTTTTACTTCAGACGGTTCAAAGGACCCAAAAATGAAATCTCTAAGACTCTTTGACAGGAAGAGCAGAACCTGAACAATATAATCAAAGATGTGGGAGGGCTGGGAAAAGTTCTTGAGGTTCTGGAATGGGCCCTGTGAAGAAGTATAGGATTTCAACAATCTACACCCGCTTTGACAGACCTCAGTATGCTATGATTTAACACTACACGTTTTAGCTAAGAGAATACCATTTCACTTTCAGAATAAAAATGGAATCTCACATCTGAATCCAAGAGTGGCTTGACTAATTAATCTGTCTTCAGCAGAGTCAAGCTCTCCAGCTCTCTGGAGGCAGAGAAAATTGCCAGGAAAGAGCAGCGCACTTGTGAAGCTGAACTTTCATAGTTAAGAAAAGCAATCACTATATTCCGCTGCTCAACTCTAATTCAGTGTGTTGCTGGGTTCCATGATTAATTTTTATTTACGTGATCTTTCAAGTTTTTTCCATAGGATTCCTGTTACTGACAGAACTACTCAATTTATTGATCTTTCTCTTTCATTGCATTATTTTGTACACCGTGCAAATCCAGAATAAGCTCTTGTAACAATATCCGCGTTCTTCTATATGGTGCACCCACCCACATTTCCTCATTCCTTGCAAACACAAAATGTTTACCTTGAAAAAGCTGAAAAGCAACACTGCACGGTTTGCAATGCACCTAGGAAATACCAAATTCTGGTTCTCTGTTGCAATAAATCTCAGTCTTTTCCGCTTGCCAGGCATTACACGCAGCCTGGGAGGGGAAGGCTGGGAGCTTGTGCACACAAAGTGTAAATTCCTTGTTTGAGGAGGTCAGTGGAGGATGATCAAACTGGGGCAGGATCAATTGCTGGGATGATGAGGGATGGGTGGTAGGGGAGTGAGGGGACACAGCCTGACTCTAGGTTTGGCAATCTAGGGAGCAGCTGAAAGCCCCACACTGTCAAAGCCCCTATCCAAAGGCCAAAGAGTGAAGTCACGTCTTATGTATACACACATACATAAAAGGTATCAAGTGAGTCTTACATAGATAAAAAAAAAATCATCCTCCCCACTCTTTTGAGGGAGTCTGACTCATGATTTTCAAACTCCTGGGGACTTGTCAAGGCTTTTCTTACAGTGCAAGGCACTGCCACAGACAGCCTTAAAAAAACAAAGGTGGGTAGAAAAGGATATAAAGACACCAGCATCCTGCAGAAAGGAGTTTCAAAGCTCTGAGGGAATTTCTTAACTTCAAACACAGGACTCTGAACACTGAACAAGCTTTTACCAGCATTTCTTTTGGGGCAAGGTAACTGATTTGATTTCTAGGAAGCCTGCATCCCTCCCTCAGAAATCAGGCAGGTGCCTGCTCTCTGTCACCAGGGTAACTGGGATGCAGACAGCCCCAGTTAGCCCTTGCATCTGTCCCTCCCCAGACAGCCCTTGAGCTAGTGCCTGGGGAGGGACAGATGCGCCAGCCACTGCTGGCTCCCCCAGTCTGGAAGCGCTAAGTGCCGGCTGGCCACGCTACCTCCAGCCACCGTGTCCTCAGGGAAAGGTGCTCTGTGCAATTCCGCTGCAAATTCTAGAAAGATCCCACCAGCAAGATGCTGGCTTCTACCTGGCTGCACTTGAGGAAGGTGTTTTTGTGACACTAGTATGGGTCACAACTTTCTGCTCTGCAGACAAACCTGACAACCCTGTTCCAGAGTTTGAAACTCTTAGAAGCTCTCAGTGAATGAGCTGTAACAATTAATACATATGTAACTATAAAATCTTATTCTCAGAAGCAAATCAGTTATTGAAAGTGAAGTTTAATAATAGTGACAATCACTCTGCTGCCTGGCATAGACCCTTCCACCAGTGTGAGCTGCAAAGTGCTGGGCAGAAGTAACAGTGGGCATTTCAGCCTGCACTGGCTGCAATGCACACTCCAGAGCCACGCACCCAAAACACCCCACCCCTCTTCTTCCCCCCAGAGACAAACTCCTTCCTTTTTCATTTTACAGAATCACAGAATTTCCTAGACTGCAAGAGACCTTTAAATTCATCTAGTCCAGTCATTAACCCAACACTGAGAAGGCCTTGACTAAACCACATTTAGAATAATTCACTCCGAAGCAGGAATAAGGCTTTTAGAAAAATACTCCCTGAGGATGATGCCAGCTTTTCTCTGCAGATCTTTGACTATTAACTACTTCTCATGTGATATGAGATGAGCCCTCAGCTGCACATCTTCCATTTCATGCAAATTTGGGGCATTTTGAAGCCACATATTTCAAATTTGAATTTAGAAGAATCAAGCACAGTCTGTATAAGCAGTAAAGTACCTGGATCTGTACCTGGAAACTGCTCAGTTTCTATCTCATTGTAGTGATATAAGTTACTTCTTTTTCTATCATCTTTTCCAGTGTCATACCATGCATTCCTTTTAGCAGTCTTTGCCTTCAAAACCATGCGGGACTTCATTCCAGCAATATGTGTCCTTATGATCTATGTTCTTTATCTTAAGTAATCATTCAAAATTGTGTTCTTATCCTAACAAATGCATTGCTCTTTTCTTTCTGATTTAGTTGCTTCAGCAAAGGCTATATATGGTTGATCAGATAGGTAGTAAACAAATGTTACTACCAGTCTCAGTTCAACTCTGAGTAAGAGAAGCCCCCACAAGCCAACAGATGTACTAATACACAGGCGGAACCAGCGGTTAGGCTGATAATTTTTTATTTTAAGAAGCCTCTTTGCAGATCTGTTTGCTTCCTATATCAAAGAAATGCAGAGCTGCAGACATGGGCTTTTGTCTTCAAGCCATTGACAGAGGCAAATGGTTTAATCTGTATTTTTTTCCCCTTGCACAGCTCTCATTTCAGTACTGACATTTGCATTTTTATGGATGAGTAACTCAGAGGGAGAACGCACGCTGAAAAGGTAAGAGTACAGAACAGCATCTGTTCAGCTTTGGGAAGACTCTCGCTCTCGGTTTAAGCTGCTGCTCCTGCCTTGCATTTCTGAGGGCAGAATCTGCATCTGCTACAGAGCAGATCCTCCTCAGTAACTCCATGTGCAGAAGGGTGTATTCTGGATTAAGAGTGATGGGCCCCTAGCTAGTTTATCTGTTCTTATTCTTTCTTGCATGGGTTGCCAAGAGAAAGAGAGAAAGACAATATTGTACTGGTGATTATTACCCACAAAGAAAGAACTTCTAGGATGTACGGGCAGACTGTGCCCAGCATGGCAATTCTTTCTGCCCTTTTCTGATAGGTAAAACAGTTCAGAGTCTCCTGTAAATCTTCCTTTTCCTAATGGAACTTTGTCCAGATTAAATACTAGGCAGTGCTCTGCCTCTCGCATGCCCTTTCAGCAAACCTCTTCCCCCTTCATTCTTCAGTCAGAAGAGCGTTGTTTGGGAAACTGCAAGGTCATAACTATAGCCGCAAACCCAGAGTAAGGACCCTTCCTTAGTCAGCTTTGACCAGCGCTTAAACATACAGAGGCCCGGAACACTCCTCCACAACCAGTTATTTCAAAGGTACTGCTCCTTCTGGCAAGAGCTATACCTTCTGCCCTTGCCTTGCCTCTGAATAAATAAATAATTCTTAACTGGAACTGCATAACTCAAAGTGAAAAACTAGTGGGGATCAGGCAGGGTCTAGTTTTCCTACAAACTGTGGCCTGCAGCACTCACTGCAAACGTGGT
Organism: Chloroceryle amazona; assembly: GCA_027560015.1. Classification (NCBI taxonomy): domain Eukaryota; kingdom Metazoa; phylum Chordata; class Aves; order Coraciiformes; family Cerylidae; genus Chloroceryle; species Chloroceryle amazona. Next base: position 77,150 of record JANHFX010021889.1, on the reverse strand, counting down.
GTGCCACGAATTCCCCTGCTCTGCTGCCCTGCTGCCAACTTGCACTGCAGGGAATTGATCCTCCCCAGCCCTGCTCACCCCCGGGGAAAGTAACGCTGTGAACAAACCCATCCTGAATCATCTCCAGCTGCTTCTGCAGCTCATCGATTGCCACTGGGCAATTCCACTACTGCTTAAAAGTGCATCCTACGAAATGACATTCAAAGCAAAGGCAAACGGCCACCCCGTACATGCCGGGATATATCTGCGTGGTGGCGTACTCCCTAAAGGGCAAATTTTTCCATTTCTAAAAACAAGAATTCTGCTCTACTTATTCTAGGTCACTTGTGGAACCACACAGATAACAGATCTCAACAAAATGTCACTAATTATAAAAGTCTGGGGTTTTCAGAACTGTGCTTCTGAAGGCAGGCACTTTATTTAGGTGTCTAAACGGAGTGGGCAATTTTCACACACAATTTCCAAGACTGACTTTTGAAAGCACTGGCCCAAATGTTCCCCATTATACTTGGATATTGACACACTACGATGGTCAGGGTGTTGAGCCAGGGAAAGGAAAAGTGCAGTGGTCAGTTTAAAGATTGATTTGCTGAATAGGATGAGCCCAGCCACACCACCCTGCGTGCCACAAACACTGCTATTTTCTGACTGACTGTGACCACACAGGACTGAGTCACCTACTTCGTAGCTGCCAGCACAGTGGAGCCAGCTCCAGGCTGGAAACATCAGCCTGGCATTTGTCCCAAAGAATGCATCTCTGATTGTTGCTCCACTGGAAGTTTTGATGCAGCTGAAGACCTTGCAAGGAAGGAGGCCTAAAGATGCACAACGTACCATATGCAAAGGAAGGTTTCGCAAAATGTTGGGCTGATTGTTGGCTGCACCGTAGCTTCTGGAGCTTGGCACTAAAATGGTGCTTTCTCACCATCTGCTTTGTGGTTCAACAGCCATACCCAGGGAAAAATTCAACAGTCACTATTTTCAGCAGCCAGTCAGTAAAGTAATTGCTTTTGACTGAAAAAATTAAATATCACTGAGCCACAATCAAAATATTGTTTTGTTTTTAAATAACACTTTTGCTTCAGGGCCACTGAGTCCATCTCTGACCACACTGAGATGGTAGCTGTGCCGCACCTCGACGTGTAGGGGGAAAAAACATAGACTTGTTTCTGCTTTTCTCTGTTCTCACCTGAGTGACTGGATCAAGGTTAAACAACCACAGACAGAAGGAAAAAAGATCACTGAACAGAAATGGAAATGTGAAATACGTCAAATGCTATTCTTTTTTTTTTTTTTTCTGTTGTCAGAAGAGCTCAGGGGTTGTGGCCAATGAGGCAAGAACAGACAGGCTGTCTGCAGAACAGGAGGTTTCTGATGGTGAAGTCCTATTGGGGTTTTTTTGGGACAGTTACATATAAGACACCAAAGGAATGGCTCAGAACTGCTATCCCCACCTACAGTGTTTCTTTTCCTTTACATTTACGGTAACAATGTTTGGGCAACAGTTTGTTTTTTTCAGTTCCCACTTAACTATTCATTGTGAAACTTGGTAAGATTGGCCATGTTATAATGTTACTCCATGAGTATGTGGATAAAGACATTTTTCTTTAACAGTTTTTTTCTGTATTTATGAACCTACCCCATTGTTCGGGTCGTTCCTTAGGGCATATAACACAGTTGGCACTGGTCTAGCAGAAACCTTTTGCTATGCCTCTCCTTTTGACATGTACATAAAACATATGCAAATGTTTTCTGATACTTTGTCCAACTGCTTAAACACCAAGTACCAAAACTAATTGCAGAAATTGCCATCATTGCTACAGCAAGTGACTTAGGCACCACCTGGGGCAACAGGCAGACCTGGAAGAACAAACACTGAAGTAGAACTCCACGTAACACAAACAGCAGCAGCAGCATGGCCAACTACAAAGGTCAAGTTACAAATTTAAGTCTTTAGTGGAAGTAATTAGTCTGCAACTGAAGTTTCTACCCTAAGCTTGATTATGTGTGCAAAAGGAAAGGGATTCATTTGGTTATGCTACAGAACAAAGAACCTTTCCAAGCGGTGCAGTGAGTGCTGCTATTCCACCTACCTGGGAACTGCAAAATGCTTTACTTTAGGTAATCCAGGCCTTAATTTCAGAGGAATGTAGATTTAATGTCAATGACTGTGAAGTTAGCTTAAGTAGATTTATTTGATTCAATTGAGAACTCAATAGAATATCTGAGTCCTAGTCTGCTTAGTGAAACTTGACCTTTTGCAATGGCAATCAAGTGAAAAACCCTTTTATGCCATTTCCAGTTGCAGAAATAAAGCCTAAGGAAACACTACTGACAAAGCCTTCCGGAAGAAAGATAGATAGACAGTATGACTTTAAAGGCAAGATGAACCTTTAAAGAACCTTTGATGGCTGTCAATTTTTGCAGCATCTGAGAATTACCTGCCGCTGGAAAACTCTCATGTGGCTGAAAACTGCTTTTGTAGACATAATTAAGGCCAAACCCACAAAGCATCTGTCCCTATATAGAGGAGCAAATTTTACCCTCAGAAATTCAAATCTTGAGCAAACAGATGTTAGAATAAAAAAAAATAATGCTATTCACGTATGGGATTGTGAAATGTAAGGCAAAACAGTAGAAGTGAAGGAAGATCAGCTGACATTTTTAGATTCCACTTCATTAAAACAAGTTTTCTTTAAATCCTTTATTATGCTGCCTCATCCATAACAGTTCTTCTTAAAATTAAACATGGCCTCATTGCCCTCCATGTGCTTAATGGTCTTGGTAGTAGTTAGAAGGTTCAAGTTTGGTCGTATCTCATACATCATTTGATGTTAAACAGGTACACTTCTAAGCAAAAAGCACAGCCTGGGCACCCATAAAGAGGACACGTGAATGTCCCCATGTTCCTTTTTGCCACAAAGCAGCCCAAGTTTGCACACTGACATCTGCGTTCTGAAAACACTGCCAGTGAACCAAGTGACACTGGTGTGTGGCCAGGTGTGAGCACCTGTGACCACAAAGCCCAGCAGGGTTGCTGAAGGTGCAGGTTTTGACATGGGCAGACAAGAGAGCTGTTTGCTAACAGTTTCTGGATATTCCCAGGAGGAAAGGGGCACGGATGTGCAAGTGGAAGGAACTGCTACCACCCTGGGAAAAACTGCAGTACTGCCACTGCTGTAGCTGCGATGAGCTATGGGTTATAAGTGAACTGTCTGACCGTAAGAGATGGTCCTTTACTGCTGTGACACCTCAACAGATTTAGAACACACTGAAGGCATGAAAAATATACCTCATATTTTCTCCCTGGGATATATTCAGCTTGAAATTCACTTTTATACGAGGGATTTTCAATTTCCCCACCTGAATATGACTGCTCCTAGTACACTAGGAAGAACATCTTTGAAAAGCAAATTCTCCAGCACAAAACACACAAATTAACACAGAGGAAATAATTTCTAAATAAATCATAAATCATGTCCATCACATTTGCTGCCTTACCATTAATTCGGTTGATAAGTACATCAAAAGTACCTCTAATGAAATGTGCAGATTGGGAAAATAAGGTTAAAAGGCAGTTTGATTGGTTGGGGTCCTAAGGAAGTCTATCTGGGGAAGCTGCCAACGTGTACGGTTTATGTGCCCATGCAGATCTTTGAACAGCGCTGCTGCCGCTGTGCCTCTGCCAACAGGGAAAGTTCACCCTGTCAGCAGAGTGCTGCTGGCCACGCTCAGCACTGGTTCCTCTTCAGATTTCCACCTCCCACCAGCTTCACAAGTATTAATCACAAGTTGTGATTAAAGCTTTCACCATGCAGCACTTTGATTTCTACTCCAGACAGCCCTCAGTCAGGAAGAGTCAAAGGGCTGGGCCATTTGACCTCAAGTGCCCTTTGTTCTTCAATTCACAGCTTGCATGTCAGTATTGCCATAAATATCACACCTCCTGTGTGACAGGGCTTTGCAGCAGCCTTCACTTCACTAACTTCTGTCACCCTCTTAATCCCACTTCCTCCTAAAGTCAACTGGTGCTGCACTAACCTGCAGGAGCCAGGGGCTGGCAGAGAAGCTGCTCGGGGCTGAGCCTGCAGGAGCCATGCCATGGTGGGGCTCAGGAGGAGGCACGTGCCACTTCTCAGCTCCTGGGTAGCAACGCTTGGTTACTTCACAAATCAGTTTTGAAAAAATCCTGTTAAGGAAATGCAAAATAAAGAGGATTTCAGTACTGCACCTGAAGTTTTTATTTAAATGCAGTGCAATTTGTTGTGAGCTGGAGGAGCTTCCCTCATCCTCCGTGACCAATCCTCAAAATGCACCCGATCCCCCCAGCGCTCACAACACAGCTGCTGGGTCTCCAGTGTGCTCTCACAGCTAACGTACACAGCTCAGCTCCCACCAAAGCTGGTTTGGGGTCTTTGTCTCTGGGGATGATGCGGTAACAAAAATGTAGACAGAAAGCTCACTTGAAGAATGTACATCACATAGATTACAAAACACTCACCTTGCTCACCATATAGAGATGGAAACACAGACTTCATGCTGGCCCAGACTTTAGGTCTGATGGGACCAACAGGGCCGGGAATTTTGGTGTAGGTAGTGGGACTCCTGGAGTGCTGTCCCTCAGCACCCCAACATACTGCAGGTCAGCCAAGGGCTCACCACATCCAGGCATCAGTCCTGCCTGCTGAGGAACTGCTTAACGGAGGCTGCAGAGGCCATCGCAGCCTTTGCCCATGCCAAGGAAAGCACGAGGAGCAGACTGAAAACCAGTCCCAGCGCACGGCCGAGGAAGAACTGGCAGCTCGCAGCACCAGGCACTACTTCTGCATCCAGAAGAATGCACTGCAGGCATCACTGTCCCCCAGTTTTGATGGTTTACCTACTTTCTCTAATTTAACTACAGACAGTGTTGCCAGTGTATCTAATTGTTATAAATCTCACAAAGGTCTTGCTACTGATACTGAGGCAAAAACTTCCACTGCTTGATTGTGTGTTGTGTACAAAAGCACTGCCTTTCATTGGCTTTGTGCATGCTGTGTTTTTACTATACTTCTTGATATGTTTTATTATCTATTACTTAAGTTTTCCAAAATATTCTATGGTCTGAAATGTAAGATATGCTTCAAATGCTTTGTGAAATAAGCCTTCGAATTTACCAACAAAATAAAGTCATCTCTCAGAATGAATCAATAAAACCGCCAGCCCATTTTCAAGTAAAACGATACCACGTTGCCAGAATGACAAGCACAGAATTGCCTCGCAGATAACAGACTGAATTGGAGAAACCTCACACAGACTTTCTACAGTGAATCATCTGGTTTATTTATTTAATTGTAACGGGGGGGGTGAAGAAAGGGTGATTTATCCCATTTTGAAATTGTTTTCTGTTTCAATACAATTTTGTTTTCTGCAACATCTTTTGGGCAATGTTGGAAGTGCAGAAATAAAACCAGTTACATCAGTCCCAGTGGAAGAGAAAAACAAGTCTGGGGACAGGAAGGAGCATTTTCCATCCGAGATTTAGGAAGGAGTGGAGACTCAATGAGGCAGAGTGACACGAAAAAGCCTCTCTCAAGGCAAAGACAATTCACCTGTTCAAAACAGAAATAAACACTTTGAAGGCAGAGAGAGAACTGGGCAGTATCAGGTGAAAAGAAGAAATTGGGAGACATGGGCTTTAAAAACAGCGAGGCATCTGGGAGCCGTTTCTTAACCAGCAAGGGAATGCGGGACTTGTGATGGGGACACGCCGGTTTTGTCGCAGCCACCAGCTGGTGACAGCAGAGATGCAGCGGGGCGCGGGAGGAAGCGCTGGATGAGGACACGGTGATACAATCGAGGCAGCACGCAACGCTGGGACAGCACCAAGCGCCACTGTGCACACAAAGCAATGGAGAATGTGAAGCCAAAGCCGAGCAGGAAACAGACACTAAATGAACAAGAGGGATAAGTCAGGTTTAGAAGTGTTATCTCTTGCCCATAACAGAGATGCCTGGCTTTGAGACTCCTAGCAAGGGAGCTGAAATGAAACCACAAGTTGTCTTGCTCATCCAGCCAGAGGGGCTGCGGGTAGCCGCTGGCTGTGACTAATGCCACAGAGATTCTTAAGCAGCGCTGAGAACACGGAAGTCCTGCATCTTGCAGGTACGTGCTAGGCACTGAAGTCACTCTTGTACCTCTCGTCTATAAATTTAAGAGAAAATTACGGCATGTACAGTTAATTATCTGAGCCTTGGGTAAACTAATTTCCTTGAAGTCATCCTGGGAAAACCGTATGCCAGGAAGGATTTGAAGGAGGAGAAGAGGATGGCTTGGCACCTCCATTGCAGCAGCTGTTCCCAAAGGTGCTGGAGACATTGCCTCCTGGAGAGGGCAAGGCAGACAGGCAGGGATTTGGGTAGGTGCAGATGCCCAGTGTGCCCAGACTACACTACTGCAAGCCAGCTGTTGGGAACCTGATCCAAGACTGGTTTCATTCTGGCCATGCAAAGAGCTTGAAGTCAAATTTGTGGACTACAGAAAATTAGCACAGCAAGCTGTACAGGCTCCTTGAGGAGGGAAGTCAGAGCAGGCTCAGTGCCACTCATCCTCCGCAGTACAATACTGACCTGATGATTGCTGTCATCATCCACTTTGAGCCCTGCTTATTCTACTGTAAAGCACATCAAAAGTCAGGGTAACCACTTTGTCAACACCACAGTCAAGGACTTCTGGAAAGGAGGCTCCTTTTCTATGTCCTAACTAAGTGCACTTCACTCAGGTCTGGTCCGCAGTCATGTACAAGATGGCCTGCATTAACAGGAATGCTGGGGTTCTTCTGTAACATTTTTCACACACAACCACCAATGGCTGTAAGCAGCGTGCACAAGATTTACCTGCTGCTGCTTCTCTGTTATTTTTAAACCTCTTGCTGCGCATTTATTCCTTGTGTGTGACCTACTAGGATTCCTTACTGACCTGCTCAGCATTGTGCTGTATACGGAGTATAACAAGAAAAGAGCTCAGATGAGGGATGGTATTTGATGCTGCTGTCCTCCATACTGACCCACATCATGTAAAAGAACATCTGGAGCCTTTAGAGTAAACAACCCTGCTTAGCTCCCAGATGCCCTCACAGTTGTGCAGCACATAAGCAACAACAACACTGGTGAGGAACAGAACACCATTCAGTTGACAGGTACTTGAAAGGTTGAGGTTTCAGGTTATTTGCTTCCCTCCTAGATAATGGTCTATAAAAATATAAATCACCCCACCCTAGTTTCAAAACACCAACATTCAGCACTGCAGTGGAGTAAGCTAAGGGCATACCCTCCCTGCTTTTTTTAAAGAAACATTATTGTTTATCTTTATTCAGGCAAGAGCAGTTACACAAATGAAAAGTATCAGATCCACCTTAAAGAAATCTTTGTTGCTGTCCACATACAGTAGCAACTATATTTGCGTGAGACACGAAGGACATGTTCCTACCATCCATACGTATTTCAGAACTATCAAGTTCAAGCCTATAAGAAAGATGGGGACAACATTTCTAGCAGGGCCTGTTGTGACAGAATGAGGGGTGATGGTTTTAAACTAAAAGAGTAAAGATTTAGGCTAGAGAGAAAAAGAAATTTTTTACAGGTTGCAGGATAAATGGCTGTACTGGTGGTACAATTGTCTGCCCTTCCTGTGGACAGATAAGATACTCAAGTGTGGCTTACCTGGAGAGGAGCAGATGGGATTGCACGAGGGTTTGGATGATGCCTGGCCAGGTGTGGGTCCCTGTGAGGAAAGATCTCATGCTCTAGTGCACTGCTAGCATACATGTTGAAGCTCTCAAGCGTGAGGGGTTGAGGGCAGCACCAATTCTTTTTAAAAGAATTCTTTTCTAAAAGGCAACTGAGCTTACCCTGCATCGCTGTACGCACTCTGAGGAAGCAAAGAAACAGAAAGGGGATTTGATTTAAAAGACCCTCGATTTAGCTGTATTTCTAAAGCAAATACAAGTGCATTTCCATGCAAAAACCTGCTAGTCATAGAAAGCAGTCTCCAGAAGGAAAGCCACTCAGTAGCTTTTGCAAGCAAAGTTAGAGAATGGCAACCTCCTGGTGACTTACTTTGGGTCCTAAGTAAATCCATCAAACCCTTCCCTTGAGCTTCACATCTCCCTAAATCTCTGTCTTTGCAGGAAGGATGACACTTGCACCTCACCTTTTGTAAAAAAGACTGTAGGGATTTTGAACTGAAAGACTTCAAGGGATTTCGTTATTTCAAAATAAGAAATAATACAGCAGTTTCTGTTTTAACTTACTTCCTACTGTATCCTCTTGATAAAATGCAGGCTCTACGCCTTCACAATTTTCCATTTACACGGAATTCCACCAGTTTAATCAAAGTGAAACATAAGGTACTGTTATGGTCCTTGTATCTTCAGATTTCCTTACTGATAACCCACATACTATCCGTTAACCCATTGCATCATTCAGAAGAATAAACAACCTGGGCTTAGCATACAGGAAGCTGAATAAAAAGGAAATAGAAAATATTAGTTTTCGTATATATATTTTGACCTCTGCACAGTTCAGCCTGACATTTTCACGGATCAAGGTTATACTTCAGATAAACCTGTTAACTTCACTACAGAGTGAAAAAGCATTTCCTATTTTTCAAGTTTGAGCCTTTTTCATTTAAACCAAGGTCAGACCATTTAGCAAGGTCAGAGCTACTTCCATTCTCTCATAACAAGCCATCCAGAGTCACCCAGGCTATAACCAACACAAACATGCATTTTTTCCAAGCACAGAATCACAGTTTCATTTTGGTTGTAAGAGCTC
>JANHFX010021889.1:20993-68237 GCA_027560015.1 Chloroceryle amazona | reverse complement strand
CACCCAGGCTATAACCAACACAAACATGCATTTTTTCCAAGCACAGAATCACAGTTTCATTTTGGTTGTAAGAGCTCAAGTGGAACCGTTAACCCAGCACTGCCAGGGCACCACTAAACCATGTCCCTCAGCACCACATCTACACAGCTTTTAAAGACCTCCAGCACCACTTCATCTGTCTTTCAGTTCCGCAAGACTCATGTGCTTCCCCATTCAACATGTCCTCTTCCCACAGGCTGCATGGAGCTAGAAAGTTACTTGCCGAGGTGATTGTGACCAACGAAATTATGCTGAAGCTGAAATCAATGCCATATGAATTGCCTTTGTATTAATTGGGAAAGTGATGTCATCACAAGGTACTCAGAAATGCTTCTGATGGCAGTAAGATTAATAGGAAGGCAGATGTCCTCACCCGTAACTTCTTCCTTTTGTGCCTGTTGGATGTGGGCTTTTGTCAACTCTTACATCTAAGATTCTGGATGGTGTTTCCTAATTAGTATGCTATTGGTGTTCTACAACTGGCTTCCCTTCTGGGTCTAGGGAAGAGGGACAGCCACAGCCTGAATGTTGGCAGGAAAATCCCTGGTGCCCCTCTGAGCATGAGCTCTCATGGAGAGTCAGGGCTTCAGGCATGACAAAGAACTGTGTATATTGCCACGCTAGTCAGGCAGCTGCACTAGTCCCTGTGTTGAAGAGATGACAACCTGTCCACTGCAGAGGGGAGACCACGCACCTACAGAGCAGCAGGGAGGTGTGTTACTCTGGCAGAGGAGGAATGCAACAGAAATTCTGGCAGCCAGGCACAAAAGAGAGGGGTTCTGCAATCAAGTAAGATAAGAAACATTTACTTGGGGATACTGACTGCGAAATATAGATTTTTTTACTTCTGATAAGGTAAGGAAATCTTTTGTCAGTCTGAATAAAAGAAAGGTCTTCAATACCTCTGCTCAGATGCAGAGATGGAAACCCTTCTGTATTCTTAGCTCAGATCCTTGCTCCAGGTACAGAATCTGGTACTGGCTCCAGCTGGGATGGAATTTTTTCCACGGCAGTGCATAAGGTGCTGGGGTTTGGATTTGTGACTAAGAGGTGCTGATAACACCCTGGTGCTTTGTGAATGGCTGAATGGTGCTTGCACAGCATCAAGGCTTTCCTGCTGTCTCATTCAGCCCCCACACCAACAACTGGGCTGAGTGTGGGCAAGAAGTTGGGAGAGGCTAATAAAAAAACCCTAAATACTAAGTGGAGGTTTTAAGAGCACCAACCCCACTGAAATTCAAGCTACACTCCCCAGTTATCATTTAGGCAGCTTGTTCTTGGGCAGACCACTGGAGAGAAGGATGTTGTAAACTTCTGTAATTAACAGCACTTGCTTTTATAACTACAGCTGATCTATAGCTGAGCTGTCCCACCAGCACATGTTAAATCTTTTTGTCTCGGTAGAATGAGCTGTACTGGACAGCTGGCTAAACACTCAGCCCTTGAAGCTGACGGAGAGGCCAGGAACAGAAATGGCACATTTCAGCCTCACGACACCCTGAGGGTGTCTGTAAACTGTGCAAGCTTCATAGCGCAGCCAGACCCAGACCCTCTGGGCAGCCAGGCTGCCCGAGGTCCTCTGTGTGCATGCGCTTACTCCCAGGCATGACTCAATGCGATGTTTTTCAGTAGTTTTTCTCCTGAGAAAGCCTGAGAGGATCTCACCTTCCCAATTGTGAAGGTCCTACATGCAAGAAGTTCTTTTCTTCTCTGCTATCGTTCTGTACAGTATCAGGAAGTACCTGTACTTTGTGCAAATCCCCTTTTTGATAAAATAGTTTTCCTTAGCTCAAAGACACTTCTTACACTGCAAACAAAACTATAACATACTGATAACTAAATATTGCTCACCACAGCATTAAACAAGTGGCATTTTTAAAGCTGCTATTGCATTCTGCTATTTCACTGTAACCCTGGTGTAAGTCAGCTATGTAAGGAGGGGAGAGACAGCAAGAAAATGAAGCAGCAGCTGAACTCACATGTGTAGGAAGTTTTCACCTTCTGTCTCTCAACAGAGTATCTACATAAAAATCTCCTGGGGACATTAAGTGTACTCACACTGCTGACGCTATTCGCAAGTCCACTAGAGAGCAGCTATGCCTCACATTTACTGCGGGCTTTTTTGTTATTAGTTTCTCTGACATTTATTACACTTCAACCAAATGACTAATCAGACCTGAAAAGCTTTCTCAGTATTAGCCTGGGGAGCAATGGACTCGGGCTGCTCCGATTCACACCAGCGTAACAGGTCTCTCTCAGCACTAACCTGGTCTTGTTCGTACACACCATCATTCTAGAGAAATCCTGGCTCATATTCAGGTTTGGGCTGTTCCATTTAAACTGAAGAAGTGCAGGACTGAGTTACAGGCTCTTCTTTAAGTGAGCCTTGACTGCCCAACATTTTGAGCTCCCTTAAGTTCCTTCAGTAAGGGAAGGAGTACAGGTTTTTTGAAGAGAGCAAGAGGCGGCCAAAGGACCTGGTGAATAAAACAGGCAAGGAAAAGTAACTAAATAAGGCACTTTTACCCCATTTCCATCTAAGTGCAAAAATGTGCTGTGTAGGTCCAAAGAACTAATCATGCATTGCAAGTCCACACCAACCCATCTTCCACTAACTTACAGAAGATGTTAACTAAGAGTAATTTACACTATTGAGAAGACAATTTATTGTATAAAATGCAACTGTATAGAGGGAAGTCAATTTATTGTATAAAATATTGTCTTCTGACTGTTCCTGTAGCCTTTTAAAAAGGCTAAACTTGTCTTTCTTTAAACATCAAGAAACAGGTTAAAAATAAAGACATTGTTTAAATTCCAAAACCCTTACTCTTGATCTTTCTGTGAGATAAAAACATAAAGGAAACTACTACCTGTCATAAGAGCTGATAAACTTCCATTCCCTATCCAGGTCTGGAAAGTTAAAGGACATTGGTCCGGCCCTGTTAGAAGCAGACATTAAGGCAGAAGGACATCACCTTGTCCCCAGTTCCCAGACCAAAGCAGATACACTTTGGCTATTCCCTGAGCTGTACAAACTTTCCACAGATTTCCCACGGCTCTTCGTGGTCGCTCGTATTTGGTCACTCAACCAAATGTCACCTCATGGACCCTTAAATGCCACCTTAAAGTGCCTCAGTGGTTCTACTTTGGCACACTGGTTTGCTGACACCCCTTTTTTATATCAGATCACTTAACCCTCCTGCATAAAGTAGAAAGGACAAGGACTAACTTCAGAGTTTGTATAAGCCAAAGCTCAAGTTTTTCCTGTATACTTTAGCAGTTACTTCTTTGTCCTTCATTTTCTGGAATACTGATTCCCCACTGTCAATAACCCTGGTGTAGTTTCCCACATGAAAAAATAAAAAGTGAGCACATAAATGTTTCAGAGCATGTATACTGAATCATGAAGATCTCAGAAAGCACAGAGAACGACTATTACATGTTAGACTGATCACCTAAAACAGAGCAAGTGTCTGACCTTTTAATTTGCTGGAAGACTTACCAAGTGGTACAAAACACAGCAATTATTGAGATGGACAGGCAAAAAAAACCTGCTCACTTTAAACTGGACATTCTGCATCAAACTATGAAGAAATGTTTCTTTCCCACTTTCAAAACTACGTCAAATAAAACAAAACTTCAAAGATCATAAATGAAAAAGGGAAATGCTCATCAAAGCGTCAGCCTGAAACATTTTGGTATTTCCAATTATTTATTAAGTTTTGACAGAAGTTGGACAAAACCGACAGAATCAAGGGGGGTGTGGTGAAGAACAGAGCTAGAAGGGAAAACCTGTGCAGCATGACGCTTAAAAGCAGTGCACTAGATCTAGCATTAGGGAAAACAAGGCAGCTCATGGAATAAGTAAGGAGAGTTTCCAGAGTGTACACTTCTATTAGACTGTAAAGCTGTTTAATCTCTGCTCAATTTAAAGAAATTTAAAGTGCAGCAAGGCCAACACAGAAATGCCGAGGGCACTGGCAAGACGAGAGCCAAGAAAAAAGCTACAGGGTCTACTGCTTCTCTGCAATACTCTGGTGTTTTTCACAGCACCTTTCAAAATAACGTTCTTTAACCTTCTCCTACAGATCCGCTGCAAACAGCGATCTGAAAGAGTATCAGCCTCCTCTGATCTCCGGTTATATTGTTTTGGAAATTTCATCTTTGTCTCCGTTTTTTATTCAGGTCATTTCTGATATTCTTGTGAGTTTTCCTGTTCTCAGCTTTAATGTTTCCATTTGCCTTCATGTTGTCACCTTTTGAGTAGCAATACCAAGAGCAATTATTCTGCAGCCTCTGGAGCCTGATCAGCATCTGCTTTGTGTGGTGCATGATACGGACACAAACTGCCAGGAGATCGAGGTGCAGTGGTTAAAAGCACTGGTCCACGTGCATTCTTTGACTAGTTCCAAGGGCAAGTAAAATGTCATCATCTTAGTGATTTAAGCAATTAACGTTTTATTTTGCCTGTGGTTGGGCTACAAGCACGTGCGCAGTTGGCAGCAGGGGTTCGGTTGATGGCAGCAGCAGGTGAAGGTCTGGTGTGAAGGCTGGGTGGGAGATGGTCACATCCAGCCTCTCCTTCTGATGCCTGTTGGGTGTCAGAGTTCTCCATGCCCAGCGGTGCAGCAGCAATTGCCTATAGTCCACTTGTAAATCAGATGCCTGAAATGATCAGGGTTAAAATAAACACTCCACAAAAGAGGAGAACGATGACAGAAGAGGTGTAACATTCTAGGCTGTGGGACAATGAAAGATGCCCTTAAAAAAAACTACAAATACTACTTCTGAGGCAAACTTCTACCACTGCCTTAGTCATCTGGCCATGGTGTAGAGCAGCATTTCTCAGCCAGTGAGAGCATATCTCCCCAGGAAGGCACGGCCAGCTACCTGCCATGTCTCTGTGCCCAGATGGCCAAGGACCTTCCAGAATACACCCCGCTGTGATGGCTAGTCCAGCCCAGCAGCTCTCTGACACAGCAAAGTACATTTTTTACCGAGTCAGTGACCTAATTTCTTCCCTGAGAGGCAAACACTGAAGTCAGTGAATGGCTGGTGCTAGAAGGAGGGGGAAAATAAAGAATCGCCTGTGACTTTTCAGCTGGGTCCTCAACACTGGGAGGTCAAGACCTCAGAAGGGGTGAATTAAGCAGCTGGTTTTGCTCCTCAGCACCCAAGATGAGACCATCCTGTGAGGGAAAGGGGGTGCCAGGAGCAGAGATGCAGCACTGGTGCTTCACTGCCTATTTGCCTTTCCTTGGGTCCAGTAAAAAAGTAGTGGTGTGATCCTTACGATCCTCAGAGGAAGAGGATTGGGATTGGAAACTCAGCTATCTGGAGTATACTGAATCTTACAATGCTGCTTCTGGGTCAATTCTGGATGACAAAGTGAGAGAGTTCTTCCTTGGTTACCTGTATATCCCACATTTGCAGTGATTATGGGAAAAATGATTTTCAAAAGCCTCCACTGATCTGGACTAGCACCATCAGTGCCTCCTTGCTCTTCTCTTGGTTTCCCACAAGCTAGTTCAGAGAAACAGCACTGTCTGCCCAAGGAATGGGGTACAAAGTCTACCAAGGACATAAATAACAGTGAAGAAAAATGTACTTGTCTAGAAGAATACCTTAAGACAGCAATTTTACTCTTCTCTTATATATTCACCTACAGATGCAGCCAACATGTTCACTGGCTCAGGTTTCTAGAAAGAAAACACAAGCAGGACAAGACACCTTAATTTTCCTGTCAAAGGCACAACACCAAAGCACCACTTCAGTTCAGTGGTTCCATTTTTTCTTAAAAAAGAACAACTCTTCTATCAGAACCAATGAGACAGTGGCAAGGAATTAAGTTCTATGGTCTTCTATTGACGTTTTGATACAGAAATTACTGAAAATTATTAAGATGAATCTTGCAGTCATCCCTCTTAGAGACAGTGGGTGCTAACACTTTCACACAGAAATCTTTGACTCATGTTTTCAGACAGAGTTTTGTACTCCCACAAATGCACTGAGTAATTATTTTCACACGAGTAGGGTTCATTTCAGCAAGAAACTTTGTTTTATACCTTCAACGTTCTTCTTCTTCTATTTTCTTTTCTATTCAGAGGCCTTTGCTTGTTTTTAACACGTGTCTATAGGTTGGCTTACATGGATGGTGCACAAGCTTCTGGGAACTTGCCTGCCAGAGGCAAAACTGTCGTTGGTGAAAACTCCAGGTTTGTGCAGTCGCTGCTCACCACAGCGAAGGGAACAGGATCTGCCAGGATCAGAGACTCTGGCATCCTGTACCACCACAGCTCAGCTTCCGAGTGTTACAGGACGCTGGGCACTCACCAGAGTGGAAGGGAGAAAAGCAAGGGCAGGAATGATGGAGGTAGGTCGAGCAAACCAATTCACTGAATGTAGCATAAATCTCAACTACGAAAGAAAAGCACACAACTGATCTAATGTGTAATGAGTGCAACTCCTGCTGCTGCAGCTCCCTCTTTGTCCTACCTTCAGATTAATTACTCTTGAATTTCCCTTACATGTAAACATTTATTTAGACCACCTGAAAGACTACAGATACTGCTGGCTACTCTAACTGGTACCAGTACCATGGCTTATTCTAAATTACCTTACTTAGTTGTTTGGGGTTTCTTTTATATCAAATTCGCACTTGATAATTTTTTATTTATGTCTATGTAACTTCCCACAGTTAATTTCTCTGTCTCCACACAAAAGAAATGCTTTCCCCTCACCTCTAACTCCATGTATTTAATTCTAATTTCCTTCTTAGACCTTAAACGTAATCAATAATATCTCGACTCTGCTCCCTTTTTGAGGTCAAAACAGGCTCACACTCCATTTTAAAACATTTCCATTATTGTTTCCATTGAATGCAAGGAAAATAAGTTGACTTCATTAAAAAAAAAATAAAATAAAACCAGAGATAACTTTCATAAATTAGATGTACAGATTTCACAGCTCAGAAGCAAGGATGTCAAACGTGTCCAGCTTATACAGCCTCCTACACAGAAACCACAAGGTTTCAACGACAAGTGACTGAAACCACAGCATTCAGCTTTTTATCCAAGACTACCTTTACCAAGCTGGTGCTGCTGCTTCAGTGCGATGACTGATCACACAATAGTTTTTCCAAGGTTCGCTTAAGGTGCTGATCTGTGTAAAAAAATGAAACTCATTATGCAAAGCAACCGTGCTCTACAGATTTTCAAACCCGTATGTGTGCGCATATAAAAGATATATCTGCAGGCACAGGCACACAGGTTTGTCTCTGTTGTACGCATCTAGTTACAGGTGAAGACAGAAACGGAGACATCCGAAAAAAAAATTACTGAGAAAAGCTGTTCTTTCAAAGACCCTACATTAAAGTTTTATCTGTTAAGGAGAGTATGAGCTCTCAGAGTATTCCCTAACCTGACACAATTAAATAGCACATTCTTTAAGTGTAAAGTCATAGCAAAGTGCGTTATATTCCCAGAGTAATTCATATATGAAAAGCAAACAGCATTCCTATTTAAGAGAACAGCTGGATACTGGTATAGTTAAATACTGCTCTGCTCCCTCTGCTGTAGGAGCTGAAGTACGAGCAGCAGCTGATGGCTCAGCCAGCGGTTTGAGGCACATGGGAAGCTGAGGAGCTGGTCTGAAAGCAGGTACTTGGAGGCTCTCCGAGGTGGGGGCAGAGCACATCCTCCAGTGCAACCTCACACTGCTCCTTGGTCCTCAGGATTTCTTGCTGTGCCACAGAAGTGCCCCAGCGTGGTTTGACACAACGCTGCTCCTTGGACTGGGGAGACAAAAAAGAAAAGGGGAAGGAGAAGAGTGTGAAGAGTTTATAGATCTTGAAACCAATACTATCACTGAAAAATAATCCTAATTGAAACTGTGTATACACAGTAAACATATGTACACATATACAAAGCAGGGTACAATTGTAATACTTTGGTAGTACCTGAGAACCAGAAAGTGAAACTAGTTAGAAATAAAAGTGTTCAGTCATCTGCTTCTGCCAATACGTGTCAAAAGGTAAAGCATAATGAAAAATTAAAAACTGCATTTGATTTTAATGTTAACTGTATATAGAACAATAGAACAGATCTGTAAGGAAGGTGAGATGAGGACAGATTTGCTGGAGAGGCAGGAAGAGGTCTATGGCCTTTCACTGGCTGCACCCTGTATTCTGCTCTACACTACAGAAGAGGGGATCAATTGTCTGCCGTGGAGACCCCACACCAGCACAGCAGCCTTGCCAAACCCTGACAGTATCTGCCAAAAAAACTCTGTAACATCAAACTTCTAACTTTTCTATTGAAACACAAGCTGCAGGGTGATGCTGATCACGGTGCATGGCCTATCAGGATACGGAAAGGCACAACTGCCAGGGGAATGGTTACGTGTGCCGTGCACGCCTGCAAGCTGGAGTGGACTCCACACCAGACTGGTCCATCTCAAGCCTACAACCGTTTGGGGCTTATTTGTTTTAGCCTACTGATGTTGTAACACAGAAGTGACTCTTCTCGCTCTTGCTCCTTCTGTTCATTAACGTTAGTAAATGAACAAAGGCAGCATTTTGTATCGTGCCATTCTGCTTCCTCCATTCACTGTCCAACAGCTGCAGTATCAGTTTTGATTTTTCCATTTTGAATGAACATGACGTACACTGCTGGGTTTCAATACTACCACAAAGCTGCTTTCCACACCATAGGCCGTGCTGTCTCTCCAGAAAACATGCATTACACAGACAACACTTCTGCAGTGGAAAGGTTGTGCGCTGCTGGGCCACGTTTCACGGGGAGACCCGAAGATCCACAGCGCAACGCCATCAAGCACTGGAGCTGCAGGAGAAGCCACTGCTGCAACACGGGAGAACTGACTTTTCCAGCTTGTTGCCCCCACCTCTCCCCACCTGCGGCTTTCAGCTGAACAACTCCTTTCTACCCTCAAATTGTTAAGAGAACTGTGGTAGCCTGACTTCCTGCCAACTGCTCTTCTGAACATGGCTGTCCGGGTAGTGGGGAAGGATTATTAGTGGTACTGTAAATAAGAATGAAGCTGCCCTACAAAAGCTGAAACCCAGCTCAGGCACAGAAAACGCTCTAAGCTCTTATCATGACAGAGACTGAACTGATAAGGCCTTATACAGGAGTTTTTAGCTGTTAAAGGAACTATATGACATGTGACTGCAATGGCAGAAGACCAGACTTGGTGACCCAGCAAGGCTTCTTCCATCCACATGGAGAGAAAGGTGTGACCCAGGAGGCTGCTCCAGTGCTAAAGGAGAGACTTGAAAGTGCCTGGTAACAAGAGGACAGTTCTTCTGAATATCTGGTTCTGCACATAGTGGGTCTAGGCTTGTCTCAGGCTCTGGATGTTGACATTTTCTCAATACAGCTTGTTATTAGCAGTTGGTAAGGCTAGAAATACATCAAACAATGTGCATAACAAGCATCATTGGGTTGACCTGGGAGCACAATGCACCTGGTATTTAACGTAGATGCAACTGCTGTTAAATTGTTCTGCTTTACAGTCATCCACTTCTGCTGAACCAAGGAGAACGACGCCAATAATGCCTGGTACCAAACAAATGAGGCAACACGGGAACATTTGCAACTGGCTTTGCGTTTCTCATGCGTTTTCACTAGCTGAGGCCTTGGTAAAGCCATGAGCAGGTTTGTTCTAGATTCAGAAGGACTTTATCTGTTTTTGAAAGCAGATTCTACTTTCCATCCACCAACATGCTTTCATTTTTACATTGCCTCTGTTGGGCAGCACTGTATCTCAGCCTTAACCGTGTTCGAGAACCACCAAATACTAATGCCAGAGGCATTCACTGCTAGAAGGGTAAGATAATGATTTTCAAATCTGGTAACAGCTCGAGATCAAACACCAGCATGCCCACAGTAGGCAGGTACCTCTCCCGCCCCGTGAACTGCAGACAGGGGTTCTTTGGCACTCACACGAGTCCTTTGAGACAGGACAGCTCACACGGTAACCCAGACAGTTGAGCATTTGTCATACTCCTCCTGTTTTCCAGCAACTGGGAATTATCTTAAGTATTTTTGCTCAAGTTAATTCCCCTTACATGGTATAAGAAGAATCTTCTGTAATAAAAGCTTTTGCTTGGCATCCCTTCAATCTTCGTTACACTTTCAGGGCAGAAATGCACAATACCCTCTAAGAGCCACTCCATTTATTCCTCCAATTCCATCCTGTACTGCATGGGATCTTTTTATTAGCCAGTGTTAGACCCACTGAAGTACGGACTAAAAACTGGCTGTTACCTCTGAAGGAACTTTATGGAGAATGCCACAGGGAGAATACACATCAAATCTCACACACCTAAGTTATAAAAATTCTTTGAAAGCAGCCCCGTGCATTACAGGCTTTTTTTGGCTGAGCCATAGCAATGACTAAGCTATAGGAAAAGCCTCCATTCAGCTACACTGTAAAGGAAAATGTGGGTGGGGGAACTGGGCTTTCAGGGTCGAAGTCATTCAGCACTCGGGTGGCCCTGTCACGAAGAGGAAACAGGAGGACTCAGCCTCGCGGGCCTGGGATGGGAGGTTTTTCAGATTTCCACTCTGCAGCCGTCCCTCTGGGGCCGGGCAGGTGACGGTGCGCGAGAGTGTCATTATTTGACTCAGCGTGTTCCTAAGCCACAAAAGAGAAGTGACGTACATAAAAAGCATGTCACTCGCTCTTATCTGATCGGAGGGATATCAGGGAGTTTTCTCCACAGCCTAGACATAGAGGAAGTTCTTCTTTGTCCTTGTATTTCACTTTCTCTAATTGCATGCCTTTTGTCAAGCAATTATTGTGACCTTACAGCCTCTAACACTAACCAGAAGACTAAACAGTTTCAGAGACGTGATACACAACCACCCACTACCACCACATTGCCAAATGCCTACTGTTTAGCTTCCTGCTCTCATTACTCCACCAACTTAAAAACTTGTTTCTGATATAACAGATTTAATTTACAAGTATCTCAGATAGAGCCATCCCACCTCCCATGAATTTGGCCTTCACCAAATGCGTGAATTATCCTGCTCTACCAGCAAATCTGCTGTACTTCTGTGATGCTTTCTGGTGGAAAATATCAATGCTTCACTTACTGCTTACCACCCAAATGGTTACTGTACAGCCATTCTTTCACACAGTAGATTCTTCTGTAAAAATATGCAGTGGTCTTCACCACAAAATAACTTTTTTTTAATCTTCTGTAATGTCATAAACTGCCTTTTGCAGTGCTAAACCTATTTTCCCTCAGTTTAAAACCATCTCCTCTTGTCCTGCTGCTGGACACTCTTGTGAGGAGTTCCTCTCCAGCCTTCCCAGAGGCTCCCTTCAAGTGTTGGAAGGCTATTATAAGGTCCCCCCGGAGTCTTCTCCAGGCTGAACAATCCCAGCTCCCTCAGCCTATCCTCATAGCAGAGGTGCTCCAGCACCCAGATCATTTTTGTGGTCCTCCTCTGGATTCATTCAAACAGATCTATGTCCCTCTTACAGTGGGGACACCAGAACTGGACACAGTATTCAAGGTGGGGTCTCCCAAGAGCAGAGTAAAAGGGGAGAATCACCTCTCCATCTGCTGGCCACACTCCTCTCGATGCATCCTAGGATACGGTTGGCCTTCTGAGCTTCATGAGCACACTGCCAGCCAGCCCATGTTGAGCCTCTTGTCAATCCCTCCCCAAGTCCTTTTCTTCCAGGCTACTCTCAACCCACTCTGTACCCAGTTTGTAATTGTGCCTGCAACCGGCCCAGTCCAGATGCACTTTGACTTGCTGAACCTCAAGCAGCTTGCACTGGCCCATTTCTCAAGCCTGTCAAGGTCCCTCTGGATGGCATCCCTTCCCTCAGGTGAGTCCACCACACCACACAACTTGGAGACGTCAGCAAACCCACTGAGGGTGCACTCAATATCACCGTCCGTGCTGCTGACAAAGATGTCCAACAGCACTGGACCCAGAACAGATCCCCGAGGACCGCTTGTCACTGGTCTCCACCTGGACATCAAGCCATAGGTCACAACTCTTCGAGTGTCACCTTGTAGCCAGTGCACCAGGTGGTCCATCCATCAAGTATAGATGTAATAATAAATAAAACAATTTAAAAAATTATCATACTACCTTTTCTTCAAGAAATAATTATTTTACACCATGTGGCAGTAGAAAGTATTCTTTTTCGTGCTTATTTCAGTTCTCATTTTTCAGGAAGACTGTTCTATCAGTGTGATTAACTATCCCTTTCACCAGGAGAGGTTCTGTCCCCGAGAGCGTGAGTGCGTTACATGCATCTGCACATACACCTGTAAAATCTATTCCTTTAAGCTATCCCTTTTCTGAAAGATTTCCTCAAAAACAGCAGATGTACTTAACCACAGCACGCATCAGTTTGGAAGGAAACGATGAAAGTCTGCCTTATTTCTTAATTCTGATCATTTTGGTGGCTTTATTCTGGCTTTTCATTTTTTAAAGCATGCACTTCTGTTTGGATTTCACCCAAAACAAATGCGCTTCTACCTTGCCAAGAGAAGTCCTAGCTCTCAGTATCACACCCCCTTTGAAGGAGCTGCGTTCAATCGCAACACTCACCTCGAGGCTGGCTGCTGCAGAACGTAACCAAATGTGTTTAGCCGGTACAAGCGCTGCCCACCTCCGCAAAGCGCAAACATCCCCTGGGACTCATCAAAATTTAGTCCCCGATAATCCAGTTATCGCTCCCATCCAGGGAATGGCTATGGCACAGGGATCCAGCTCTCCCAGGCCGGTGCAATCTCCCTGCAACTTTGCCCCCCAGTGGACATACTCTCTGTGATGCTGTTAAAATACCCCGTGCCGGTTCCGAGTACATCTGTGACAAACTTCAGCTGGCTTCAATGTTAAAATGGGCTTTTCCTCACAGCTGTCACAGAAACCAAGCCAAGAACATGGAAGTGGCAGCTCCCAGACATCAGGAGGAACTAACTAACAAACATCCCTTGAAGCCATGAAGTAAGCAGGATAAATATATCTAAGTTCTGAAAAAAATGTCCTGTCCTATTTCTCCGGCACGGTACAGAAGAGCTTCAGATGGATTGGAGAGATTCGTTGCTGTAAGAAACAGGAAAAAAAAATGCAGAATCTTTGTTTACTTAGGTCTGTGGTTTCTATGTACCTACTTTTTACTACGTTCATTTCTTGACTCAAAGTGAAAATGGGAATTCACCCTTCTCTCTTTTTTTCCTGTCCAATGTGCAGATGGGGCAGATTTTCGTTCACTCCATCAATCCCTGCCCCCTACGCACAAACTCGCATACATGCACCTAGCCAGTGGAAAAGAAAAAAGGGTTACTCATTAATCCATTCTACAAAGCTTTCCAAACTGAAATGGGTGGGTTTTACATCTCCAGCAAGGAGCAATATATAGGTAGGTACGTAGCGTACCTGAGCACAGCTCAAACTGAAGTGTTCATCTTGAATAGCACAACTTTGCTCCTGGCACATTTTAAGCCAAAACTCATCAGTATGGAGAGGATGCTTATTTTCTATATGCTTTTCTTCTGCTCCAGTACGGCACTGACTGCAACGCCACAGAAAACAGCAAAATACAAACAGGTTTTGAAGACAATTAGGCTGTTAGAAACCACAGTGAAAGATAAGGTAAGCAAAGTATTTGTCACAATACTGAAATTGCTTTCAAGTATTATTGCTTATAATAGATCTTGGGAGGGAGATCGCCTTCACATGGTAAACTTCTCTAACTTACATTTGTTTTATTGTAGGATGTTGAACTGCTGCATACACCAGAAAACCCTATGGTAAGACTGCTTTAACATTACTTCCTAACTGTATCAGCTTGATTTTGTACTCGTTTATTCCATTGAGAAGTGGCAGATGCCAACTTCTTGACATCTCTGACCTAGTGCTCTCAATGCAAGCCAGAGCGAGTAAGAAAATACTTCTATCAAAGTGCCTCATTTCTGGATTTCTAACGGCAGAAGTGTTTATATTAGGTGACCTTAATCACTCTTTTGCTATCATGTGTATATTCTCGCACACCCATGGATTCAAATCTGTACGTATTCCATTTACTCAAGAAAAGGGGCCAAGAGTGAGGATTCCTACCAGATCCAGATCAGCAGCAGCACTCTTGGGGATGCAGGCTTTGGGAGTGCAAGTGCCTCCAGCTGCACTGGGAGCACTGCTGAGCTGAGCCAAAGGGACCCCCACTGAAGCTAAATGCCGAGGGTGGCACTGCGAGGCCGCAGACGCAGCGCCTCCTCTCCTCTGTAGTCGCATTGGTTTCTCCAACATGACTCATGCACAAAGGCTGCGCTACCAACGGGAAGATAAAGCTGCACTCTGCAAGTATCTCTTGGGATTGTAACTAGCTAAAATGACAAGAACAGGTCCCCGTGAATCCCCTTTTAATACAGGTATTTATTTATATGGTAGTTAATGCTGATAGTTTGTGTGTTCCAAGGTCAGGAACTTCTTAGGGATAGTAAATTACACCAGAGCCACAGAAAGCGTGTGCATACTTGAAAGCGGCAGGATGCAGGATCTGCTGTGAAATCAAATGCTAGTAATACTCACAAAGTGTCTTGAAGCCTGTCCAAAAAAGGAACTGGGATTGTTTATCCTGGAGAAAAGAAGGCTCAGGGGAGACCCTATTGCTCTCTACATCTACCTGAAAGGAGGTCGTAGTGAGCTGTAGGTCAGCCTCTTCTCTCAAGTAACAAGCAACAGGAAAAGCAGGAATGACAAGTTGCACCAGGGGAGCTTTAGGTTGGCTATTAGGAGAAATTTCTTCACCAGAAGGGTTCTCAAGACCTGGAACAGGCTGCCCAGGGAAGTGGTGGAGTCACCATCCCTGGAGGTCTCTAAAAGCCATAATGGGTGGTGCTGAGGGACATGGTTTAGTGGCGACCCGGCAGTGCTGAGTTAACAGTTGGACTTCATGATCTTTAAGGTATCTTTTAACCAAAACAATGCTGTGAGTCAATGATTCTACAAAAGCTTTGAAGGTAAATGCGTTCTGCTCTCTTAAGATAATCCCCAACGTGCAACAAAGGTCTAGCGCTGGCTGTGGTTATTCTCATGTTCTACTTCTGTTATCAGCTAACTTAAATTTACCCATCATTTTGATAGCTGAGCCCTGACAACTACTTTAGAAAGCAATCAATTTTGGTCTACGTAGATAATCGATCCTTATGCACAGTCTTTTGAAAAATGCCCAGAGCGAAAAGCTGTTTACTCAGGACTGTGATCTCCTTTACAAAACAACAAGAAGAAAGGAAAGAAACTCACCTCATTTCACACCGTTTTCATTAGCCTCCTCCTAGGCTTTTACAGTTGGGTGCATTTTTTACTTGCCAAAGACATACAGAAGCGTGACCAAAACAGATACATTCCTTCTCATTGCTAGAAACAACTGCAGTGCAAAACCCTAATGCACTCTAACCGACTGCTGGGGTTTTTTCATGAAGAGTCTTTCTAACTTGTGGTGTCAAAGAGAAAAGGAGATGATTAGCTGTCATTGTACCGCTGGTGTTTGCCAGCACCTCCGAAACAAAGCAAACAAAACTAGTGACTAATTGCTCAATCGAGTTGTGTTTTGTTTTTCTTTTTTTTTCTAACAAAAAACCTGTCACCTCAGGAAGGAAGACTACAGTTCATGTGCAGCTTAGGGCTTTACAGTCTGATACTGGCAGGACCCAAATACCTCTGCTGAAAACAGTACTAAATTGATATAGGCTCCATCTCTGATGAAAAACTTAAAAAATAAATAAATAGTGTGCCAATAATAATTAACACCAGTGACCACATTAACAAACTTTTCATCTTACAGGGTGAAATGTACATTTACTGAATTGTCCAGATATTAAGATATGCATTACACTGGGCCAGAGCTGCACTCAGGGTGATGAGATGCAATCACACTCTAATGAAACTGCATGCGATAAAAAGCCTTTCCTGTAGCTGCATTTCAAATATCAAAATACTGCTTCTGTGATAATCTGCTTACGCCAAATTTACATTTGGTCTTGACTATTCAAGAAGACTACCTTTTATAGCTGTAAATTATAGACAAGCTTTCACAGCATCCGAAATTCAGTGGTTTACCACAACTTGTTCTGTCTTGCGTGAGGCTCCTCTGAGTGGACTGTGTGTTGGACCTCATTCAATCCCCCACCCTTTCCTCGTACTCTCAGCAAAGAAATACCTCTTTTTAAAAAAACAGGGGGAGGTAAGAACTTTAAAAGCTCAGAGGACATCAACTGAAGGGAAAACACGCTGAAGCTGAGAAGTACTCTTAAGGCTGTAGAAATTCAAGACTGGAGGGAAAATAAGATCTCCTGCTGGTGATTGACACTGCAGCGGAAGCCAGTGACACAATGCTGATTTACATCAGATCAGCATCTAACCCCACTGATCGCTAATTCAGGAAGCGAAGGCTTTTCAGGCTGATCTGTAGAGGTAGTTTGACTCAGATGCAGATTATTGCTGCAAATTGCCTCCGAGTATTGTACGTTTGTCTAGCCCACCTCAGACATTACCAGTGCTCTGTGCTTTTAATGCTTCTTCATCAAAGTGCTTAACCCATCACAACATGCTAAACCCCACAATCCCTGTGGTCCTCTGACTGCTGGCCTGCCTGCAGCTAACTGTCAACTCAGCAAAAAAAAAAGTAGCATACATGAGAAATGCTGGTTTCTCAGCTCATCACGGATGAGGCACAAAATGTTTTCAGTTTCAGCTGGAAAATTAATCTTTTTAAATACTAGTGGTTTTTTTCCAGTAAGCAAGACTGGTTACGGTAAGAAGCTTGAAACAAACATAAATGAGTGGGTTTTAAGGAAAACAAAATGTTTTATCTAACCGATATAAAAAGTTGCTACTAAAATTTGCTATAAGCAGTGTACATGAGAGGTGCCTTGTCCTTGCCAAACTGGAGCGGCATCTAATAAACCAGACTCAGCTTCAGCTTCGGCAGCAGTTGGTATGCAAACAAGGGATGATGGCTTTGGAGCCTTTCTAATGTGCGCTATCAGCACTTCTACATCTTTCCTTCTGCGGAGAACAGAAAGCAAGTTAGAAACTGGCTTCAGTAAACATCGCTTTGCTGTCTCTGATGACTATGGGTTAGTTTCAGTGATATTTTCCATAGCTGTGTGCCTAGCAAAGGCAAACAGCTCCTGAACAGGACAGGGGACCCTGGAGAGCTTACAGTCGTTGTGTGAACATCGGTAAAATTCCATGCAGCTGCACCACGAAAAGAAAATGGCAGGTTGCTTTAATTCCAGACATGCAGCAGCAACAGAGAATTCATATCGGAATAGATGGCTTCTCTTTCACATTAGACAGAGGCAGTGATGACTTTCCTTGACTTAGGGTTGACATGCACTGAACTGACACAGTAAGACAATTCAACCAGGAGCCTTGCTCCTCATCTTCCCTCATCCTTAATCCCTCTTTTCCCTCCAGTAAGGTAACTAACTTACTTTATCACCCTCATTTCCCTTGCTGTCAAGTGAGAACATTTCAATAGCCTTTGAAAATACGCAGTTCTACATCAATTCTAATTATTAAGTTGGTGATATTAAAAATAGCACAACAAATAGGAAGTGAAAACCATATTCCCACATGTAGCGCTGTTTTGTCCTGCTCTGGCAGGGGGTTGGACTTGATGATCTTCAGAGGTCCCTTCCAACCCCTAACATTCTGTGTTTCTGTGATAGTCATAATTTTTTAAAAAGAAAATACTGGTGTCTGTGCTTGTGAGAACATGTTCTACTCTTCAGTAGCTTTTTCTTTCAACTGCTGTCATGATTAATATCCAAGTAAGCATTTTAGGCATTTATTTTATGAGGGAATATTTAAGTAATTATCAAAGAACAGGGAATGTAAAGGTTAAAGACCTTCTGCATATCTAAATCTAACTTTAAAAAACAATACAGTTGATTCTTACCGGTTAATACCCTGGATATGTGCTTTTGCACATGGACCAGAACTGAACACACGCAGGAAAAAAAGCTGCAACATTTGCTTTAAAACTGTTCCTTCTTTTCCTGTCCTAGGATGAGTGCCTGTCCATGGCTGTGAAATGCTTCCAGAAGGGAGTACTGCAACTACAACCAGAAAACAGCAAGACGAATGCCACGTTCACCCAGACCGTCACAGTCTTGAAAAGATTCACCTATGTCGAAAAAAGAGATTCACCTGGAGAGGTAGGATCTCCTAACACCACCATAATCCCACTCACTGCTGCTTATTTTCCATAGCAGGCACCACCTGTAATGGTGGGATTGTAGGAAGCAAACTTGTTTGAAAAACCAGTTTGCCTTTGATTACGGTGGAAATTCAACTGTCCGCTTGCCTGCACTTCTCGGAGAGGCGTTCACTCCGATCCGATCACTTGTGCATATGGAGTTTGCAACCACGTGCCGGACAAAAGGACGGAGGTTATGGCAAAAAGCGTGAACAGGAGCTGTCTTTGCTATATCCTTTCCCTTTCTGAAAGGGCCTGTCTCCGCCTTTCCATTGCAAAAGGCTTTGGTTACAGCCTTCTTGATTTTTCCGTACGAAAGCCTTACGTATGGCTTATGATTCTGATGTGCTGTTCAGAAGTGGCATGATTTTCTTTATCTTCCAACAGTGTCAGTCTTCATGTGAATCTTATGAGAAAAAAAAACCCAGAGAGTTTTTGGAGAGCTTTGAAAAACTAATCACAAAGGTAATCAGACTTGATTCCTCTTGGGTGCTTTCTGATATTTTGCAAACAACTGCAGCTATCCTCACTTTACCCTATTTCTCACAATGTGTTGTTTTTACAGTTGTTCAAGGCCTCACTTTGAGACAAACCAGAGCTGAAGGCTACTGCAAATCTACAATTTAAAGCAGACACTATGTTATTTAAGACAACATGAAAAATGTAAATATTTTCATTGCTCCTATGCTGTGCTCTGTGTCTGTGGTAAGTGAAAGCTTCTCCCAAAGACTTAAGGAGTCTTTCATTTGTAAGCTGGATGGTGTTTTGAAAGTGATCCTTGTCTCACCATACAGTGAAATTTATATTGCAATTTCAGAAAAATGGGTTCTCTTAAGGGACTTGACTATCACCTCCTGCTGAACTAGAAATACATGAGATGGCTAGTCCTGTATGTTTGCTTAGATCTTTAATGAACCTCATACAGAGAGGTCTGAAACTTTTTAAAGAAAACAAAATTATCAGAGGTTCTGAAGCCTCAAAAGGCTTGGACTGATTTCCTTATCTACAATAACGCCGCACAGAACTTTCTTTGTAAGTTCTTAGACTGCATTTTAGCTCACTGTGGAAAAACCTCATACATTTAACTACCTTATAAATACTGGAAAAAACATTTACAAATCATACTGTATAGAACGGGTCCAACCTGCATCCCTCTTGAAGTTAACTGCACATCTGCCATGGGTTTTAAATACAGTAACTGATGATTATTCAGGGTAGAGCAGCACAAATGCATATTGCTTTCTCTCAGAAGACAATGTTTTACACTCATGTTCATGTAGCATTAACACTAGACTTTCTCTCTACTCTTGATTCATTTTAATGCTTTAATTGCAATTTTGTCTTTAAAAACTGCTGATTTTTTTTTTGAATGGGGACACCTGCCTGTACAGCTTCTGAATCCCACACACTTCTGTGCAACTATGGCCAGAGATACCACAGAAACTTTTTAAAACAGAAGTATCACAGCACTTAAAACTAGTTTTTAGCAGCTTCATTATATACCATCATATTCTGCTCACCATGATTCCGTACCTCTGGACTCTTCCATCTGAGAAGTAGCTGTTCATTTTCCCCCAAATGGATGTTAGCCCCACGTGAGGAAACTCATCTTGGAAAAGGCTGTAAAGCCTTCCAGTAAAAATTAACCTTTCATCTCATTTTCTCTTTACTTAGTAGAAATGCGGTATAGAGAGGAAACTGGAAAACTACATCTAATGTTACAATGGAAAATGACAAGCTCAGTTACGTCCAAAAATAATGAGGTAGTATTAAAAATATTTCCATTCCTACTAATGCAGCCTAAAGGAAAATTAGTACGAAACCTGGTTTTGCTGCCACACCTTTGCTGTCCTGAAATGTGAACCTTTTCAAAAACCTATGTCAGAGGAGGAAGGGAGATCCTCGGGACAACAACAAGCCCAATTTCCAGTGACTTCTCCTCATTCTGGTTCTCCTTGTTCCATTTTGATTTTGATTTTTTTTTTCCCATTTTAAAATCTGCTTTCCCCTAAGCCATTTTCTTTTACCTCATACCTCAATGTTTCCACATTAGTGTATGAAAATTAACATTCTAAACATGAACTGCCTCTCATATGTAAGTGATCAAGCTACTGCATTTAAATGCTGTTCTGCATCTTCTATTCCCATCTCTCTGACCTTACTACCCATAAAGTACACCAACTGATGAGCAGTTCACAAAGCTGCTGCTGCAGCAGCTGCAATGGATTTTGAAGCTACAGGAGTAGAGAAAGTCAGGGCAAAACTTCCTTTCAGATCTGGAGAAACCCAACTGGGGAAATACTAAAGCAAGTCCTGCAATCACAGAGTACCTGCTGATGTTTCCATAACATTACATACAATTTTTTTATGGAGGAGTTTAATTGACTCCCTTTATCATAAACTAAGTGCTTTTTTTGGTGAGTCCAATCAGGCCAACCAATAAACCAGCACTTGTCATTCACTTCCACAGAGTGTTTCTATGTGCAGAGTTTTGGAGAAAGAGCTTTATTTTTGTACAAAGAATACAGTGCCTATTTCACTTGTAAATGTCTTTTCCAGTAATTCGCCAAGCACATTCTAATCAATGTTCTAAAAGAGCCTGTTAAAATCCTCATTGTGCAGATGAAATGTGATTAGCCTGCCCTAACAAAGAGAACTTTGTACATTATGTATTTATTTGGAATCATTATAAAGCACCAAGAAGCAGCTTTTGTACCTGGAATGACTATTTTGTGACAGAAAAGCAACTTCCTACCAGAATGTCATAAGCTAACCGTTACTCCTGCCTACACTGGGACAGTTTCTGGGTTGTGTCCGTGAGGCAGTGTGTAATGCCATAAAGTAATGTAGCTATTTCTCTTCAGTGCCTTGCTCCTTTGTTTTTAGACTATGGATCCTACCAAATCAAGCGCAGTGCTAAAAGAGGGTGTTTGTGTTGTTGCTTTAAATGTAACCTACTCACTTGTTAATTGAGGCTATTTCTTGTACCTGCAGAATAACTTAACTGAAAACATTTCTTCACAGGATTCAAAAAAACTGTAATAAATGTAACTTAGAGGGTTGATTGTTCTGACATCTTGCGGAAGACTGTATGTGTTGGACAATCCAGTCCAGATATGTAGGGGGAATGGTAATCACAAAATGATCACTGCTGACTTGAGTTAACATCACGCTTCAGGGCAGTGTCAGTAGAATCACCGCGGGCAACTTTGTCCACTTCAATACACTTTGACTTAAACGGCGCTGAGGCCTCGTGACAACTCTGATCTGTCAGTTATGAAGGGTTGAGTGTGTTATTTAGGGTTATTTGAATCCCAAATGAAGAAGGACAGGAAATCAGTGACGGACAGATTATTCTTTGAGAGAATATCTTCTTGTTCTTCGACACCGTTCTCAGGAGGAAAAAAGATGAAGATGCCCCAGGAAGAACTTGTGACCCGAGGAAGGACTAGTTATTACAATTCCAGATGTGTACATAGTCTTGAGTTATTTTTCTCTGTAAGATGAACTCTGTCTCACTGCACTCTCTGCAGAAACTACGTGTGTTTCATTGACTGAGTATGCAGAGTAAGCCATAAAAACTCATTGCCTCCCAGGGAGGTTTTACAATGTATTTATGATTTTGGTCATAAGTGCCCTTTGCAGGCACTTCAAGATGTGTTTTAGCATGGTATATACAATTCTGTATAATATTTACATTTCTGGAGAAGATTCTTTATTTTTATACCAACCAACTCATCTAATTTAATTATTTATTGCATTTCTGTGAATAGAATGTTCATACTAAGGACTATGTGGTCTGATTTATTTATATGCCTACGATAATAAATAATTTTAGCTAATATGATTTTCTCTCGTTCTTTTCTTTAAAAGCTTCTGTCCATTCCTACCCCAATAATGGCCCCTAAGACCCCTCAGTGAGCTTTATTAGCCCACATTGTCATAGATTTTGCCAAATCAGACCAGGGCCATGGTACACAAAGTTTGCCCTGTTCTTACATAATGGTTTAGAAGGGGTCATTACTTTTTTATTGTCCCCATCTCATTTGAAAATTTTTATTTTAAATTGTCTTTCCAAGTTTAATAAACTCCTTTTGGCAAATTAACAGCAGGTTTAGTCACATCATCTGCATTTCTTTCGACTGACATGAACATAAATCAGGTAACTTCCTGTTTTGAGACTACACAGAATAAAGTTGAGCACCTGAACACCGAACACTACAAGTAACAATTAGGCAGAACCACCCAGGCCGTTTTTCACTGTTCTCCCTCCTCATCTTACTTTTCTTTTGGTTTGAAATGTCACCCTTTTTCACATCCCAGTGGACAGGATGTGTTTAAGTTCTCAAAAAGTGAGTATTTTAGTTATGATACTTTATAAGGGTAGCTATGTTTTATCATTGATAAAAATGCCTTTTCCTCAAAATGTAACAAAAATGGACTTTGTCCCAACAAACAGGCACAAAACTCTAACACAACCAGACTAAGCAGCTGAACAGCTCTTCCTTCCCTTCTCAGCTGTTCCGGAAACACTGACTGAAGTATCATCTCCTTCCATTATACTTCCCATCATCATGCATCCCCATTTGTTCGGTCCAATTTTCTTTAAAAAGAAGGAAAAAAACCCCAAAATCTTTCAAGTATCATGAAACATTGAAGACTGCAGACATAAACTGCTCCTTTGTATAGGACAACTCTGCTATGATCTCGCTCCTACAAGACAAGCAGTTCTGCTCTGCCCAGTGGGTATTTTCCCCTCAAAAAAGAGCCAGCAGCCTGACTCCCAAGGAGATGGATGTGCCTGTTGCCTCCTGCTGGCTCCTCAATCTTTCTGTAGTGGCAGACACCTGAATTTTCAGCTTGAATCACCCTGTAGCAGTGTTTGGAGGGAAGAGCAAAAGGACAGGGTCTCTCCTATCTCTGCACATAAGCGGCCAGTGGAAGTCAGGTTTGCCGGGGTTCACCCAAAGTTCACGACCAGTCAAATCTAAGCCAACTGTTGCACTCAAAGACAAGACACAGACACACTCAGGAACAGGTCAGCCCTCTCCAAACGAGGTAATACAAGTGATTGGAAAAAAAGCCTAAGCAACAGTTCTCAATTAAATAACTACATATTTGATGCCTATCAACAGACATGATGAATCTCACTCAAACTACCCAGGATTTAGATGCAAGCCAAAATGCTCAGAGTACCCTCTGTGGCAGATGCAGTGTCTCCAGGTGCATATATGCTACACAGCCCATAGCCCCTCTCTCCTGGCGCAAGGTATTTCACGTTGCACATGTACACTGCTTTTATTTCTTACTTACATCGTTCAGTATTTGTGCTCACAGCCTCAATCACATTACAAAATACAAGAAAGAAAACATTTGGAGTAGAAATTTCTTAGCTTTTAAAATCTAAGCAGGATGAAAAATGAATACAGATGAAATATGTAAGTGCAATTTCAGAAATACTATTAGTGGCTGATCTAACAGTGTTTCTGCTGTGGGCAACTGGTAGTGTGTCAGGATCGTGATGCTGCACTGTGGTTGCAAACAGATCCTAAAACCCTGTGGCCAGGCTACTTTATCTTCCCAAAGACAGTGTTCATTCCACATATACTACTGCAGACCTCATAAAAACCAAAATATATCGCACAGAAGCTTTAACAGAAAGCTTGAGGCTCCTGGTACATTCGGAAGAATTTACTGGAGTACAACACATACGTTGTGCATTGTACAGCTAAGTGCTGGTGTAACGAGAACAAGAGAGCCTCCCAAACCAAAGACAATCCTGCTAACGCTAGAGTAACCCTGCCGAGACGTCTAGGCACAATTTTGCCCAAAATGGACCTGTAGAGGTGTAAAGAAGTTCCCTTTCGGAGCTGAAGCATCTCATGTACGTTAGTTTGTACTGCTCAGAAATTCTGTGGTCTTTCTCTCAGTAAGGTGAGGAAGAACAGCTCCTACTCGAACATCTTTGCCCGAGGTAATGATCTCCATTGCTGTGCTGCCACCTGCTGCTGCTAACTGTATGGAACAGCTGAAACTCTCATTCACAGCACACTACAGACGGTTAGAACTAAGTCCTTTACTTCCCGTTTGGTTTTCCCTTTTCCTGCTTACAGAGATGAACACTTCCCAATGTTTTTTTCTTGTCCAATTGTGTTACTGCTGTAGCATCATGAAGTGTATGTTTAAAAAACCCCCCTAGAGTGAGGGTACTTGAAAAATTACTCAAACTTTCTCTTTTCTCAGCTTCAGTGACATTAAGAACCCAAAAGACGGGGCATAATTCATGCAGAGTAACTCGTTTATTTCTGATGAAAGCTTTGTTTCTCCATTCTCATATCTCACTTTTCTACTTGTGCATGTATCCCAGGACTCCATCACTTCAGCATCTCTCTCACATACCTTTTGCACCTCTCTTGATCAGACTGAATTATCAGCAATGTAAAGAGGATGAAGGGTTTATGTGGTAGCTAAAACTTCTGAAGGAATTAGAGAGGATGAAAACTGAAAGTATGGCAATATGGAGTCACTCAGAAAATGGAAAGTTAGGTTAGAGACAACCTGAAGTCATGATTAACACGCACAGATCAAAGCATACTACCTATTTACAGGTGTTCTGAGGCTAAGTTAAGGTCCCTCCATTTTCTTTTGGACAAAAGCATCTTCACTGTGTTTAATGTAGTTTAGCTTGCATACACTGATTTCACATCACTAGCCGGCTTATCTTTCCAAAGAATCACTTTCAAAATAAACTGGATCAAATCTGGCTCACAGGTCACACCACTTGGTGTTTCTCCTGACATTGGCTTGTAACTCCAAGAAGCAAAGAAGTCCATAGCAAAGCTGACAAGGAAAGCAGCTGCCTGGAGCATCGTCCTTGGGCAGTAACACTCCAGGTATAACAAAGTACCTGGGACAAGCCCCTTTAATGAATACTTCCAAAACTGGAGCAACAGTGAAGAAAAATCTTTATCTTACAAATAAAGTGGTAAAGTTTTATATGCTGTAGCAAGAGAATACAGATGGAATCCTCAAAACTCGTTGCTGTTACCAACTTGCCAAGAGGTAGCAATTTCTCTGTACATAGTCAGTGAGGTATCCAGAACATCTCTCTACATCGTCTGTACATGGAATTTCAGACAGTCCTCCCAAGCCAGGGACTTGATACGGTTTGTAGTGAATACACTCCCTGTTCTCACTGCTGTCAGCAGAAGGGAATAAGGTGCTGACTTCTAAATGTCCATAAACACCAAATATTCACCGTACCCTGCCTTTAGGCACCTTGACACCTTTATGTCCAACAACCTTCCCTGTGATTGCTCAAACACAGTAGCATCATGTTTTCTATTCTCTATTCTTAACTGTTAACATTTAACTTGCTTTCTGACTGCTCAGAGTGACAAGTTGACAGTTCTGTGCAAGTATCAGGTTACCCAAAAGTGTAATACACGTGCCTTCCAACCCCAATGATTTTCTTCCTTCTGTCATGCTTCCTCCAATTTCCTTTCCGTTTTCAAGGATTTTTGGACACCTACATGGTGCATAAACATCAGCTGCACAATTCCATTGAAACAGAAGAACAGCTGAATGCAGCTATAAGGGCCTCTAGACATTAGCATTAAACTCCTTATTCATCACAACTACTGTCTATCGACCAGTGTAAATTGACACAAGAAAAAAATATGGCTCATGAATTCACAGCAGCCTCTCTAGGCTGAGTATCAACAGATCATCCTCATGTCCTCGGGGCAAGGAAGTCAGAAAAGGCACAGATGTGAGGGGAGCACTCACAAACCAGACGTAACAGACTATATGGGACATTTCATCTCAAGCTTAACACGGGAGATCAGAGCACTGCTATAGCACTGTGATGAGCAACTCTCTCCATCCTCCCTCGAGATCTTCTGTGCAGAGAATGCGTGATAAAAGGGGTCAAGGCTGGAACTAGTTTACGCCAAGCCAGCATGGCAGGCAGTATCTGCAGAGAGTGAAACGCAGAAAAACACTGTGAGGTGGGCCCACCAAATCCAGCACTCGATCTAATCGAGAAGCAACTCCAGACTTACTACCGCCTTTAGGGACAGAAAGTGACGGCACCGATGTAAAGACCGTATCCTAGCACAAGAGGGCAGCAGGCAACTCAGAAAGGAAAAGGGATCTTCCTCCCCTCCGGCTTTTAGAAACACAGTCTCGCCAAGCCTCGGATGTAGGGAAATAATGTTTGAAAAGGTAACTTCACAAAAAAGGGCTACAACACTCTCACATCTGACAAAGAATTAATGATCAAAACTCAGAAGTTTTACTTTTTCAATACAAATGGAGATACCTTGAGTTCAATGAACTCCTTCTTTGGAGGAAAATTCAACATTTACCTCACAATGGCCCAAACTCAGCGATACAGATCGAATCAGTCTAGAAGATAATTTCCTTCAATTAAGAGAATAATGTCTGCACAGACACTATTCATTTCAATAGCTTAAAAGCATGTAAGACTATTAGAAGAAAAAAAAAATAAGAAAAAAAGAGAAAAACCTCATTTCATACATCAGATATTTATAAAGCCCACAATCAGTGTGTTTCAGGACCTCAAATAATTCATTTCATTAGTGTTATCATTATTCTGTATTTTACCACTAGGGAAAGAAGTCAGGCACAAAGCAATCTGATGGCTTTCCCAAAGTTTTAGGTGAACTCCGTATCAGAGCAAAGAAAAATGATGCCAATGAAACCAGGCCAGTACCTTCACCAGACCCTTACAAAGACACGCAGGCATGACACGCAGCAGGCACTCACCCAGCCTCCTAACAGCTCACCTAGTATTTTATAAATGCTTTTCACAGGGGCATGAGACACCCCCTTCAGACAACGTGCACTTGAAAGTTGGCTTCAGCATTAGCAATTCAGTGTCTGAAAAGAGGTAAGCTGGAAGTTCCTATGTTATTTTGCTCCCTTCCACATACACGATCTCTTTTCAAGCCTGCTTATGAAAGAAGTAGATAAAGACACCAGTGAAACAAGTCAATGGGGCCAGAAATATCTGGCTTACCTGGTGATTTATTAGAAGCAGTATCAGGAAAACAGCTCTCTGTGTTCTGGGTTCTGTGAGCAACAAATGCACAGGGAACCCAGAACAGCCACCACTAAACTAAACCCAGAACATTCCACCACTAAAGCATACGCTCTGATAAGAACATTTTTTGCAGGTTGATGGGTGTGCGTGTGTGTGTTGAGTTTGTTTTGTGGAAAACTGGTATTTATGAGCAAGAATATCTTGATATCAGATTGACTTAAACTGAAAATAGACAGAAACCTACCTACAAAGTTTGAAGTTGGTTGTTGGTTCCATGTTACGCTGTCTTTTACAGACACAGTACAAATGTCATCTACCTGGGGTGCATAAAGAAGAGTGTGGCCAGCAGGTTGGGTGAGGTTCTCCTCCCCCTCTACTCTGCCCTAGTGATACCACATCTGGAGTACTGGTTCAGTTCTGGTCTCCCCAGGTCAATAATAGAGTCCAGGGAAATAATAGAGTCCAACAGAGAGCTACAATGGTTAAGGGACTGAAACATCTCTCTTGTGAGGAAAGGCTGAGAGCCATGGGGCTGTTTAGCCTGAAGAAGAGAAGACAAAAGGGATCTTCTTAATGTTTACAATCTTCTTAATGTTTACAAATCTTCTTAATGTTTACAACTACCTGAAGGATGGGTGTCAAGGGGAAGGGGCCAGTCTCTTTTCAGTGGTGCCCTGTGATAGGACAAGGGGCAATGGTAGCAAGGAGAAACACAGCAAGTTCTACCTCAACATGAGGAAAAACTTCTCTGTGAGAGCGACACAGCTTGGACCAGGCTGCCCAGAGAGGTTGTGGAGTCTCCTTCTCTAGAGACTTTCAAGACCTGTCTGGATCTATTCCTGTGTGGCCGGCCCTGGGCGATTCTGCTCTGGCAGGGTGGTTGGACTCGATCTCTGGAGGTCTCTTCCAACCCCTTCCATGGGACCCAGACCACAGTGGGCTGGTTCCTGCAGCACCCAGCACAAACGCAGACAAGAACCTCACCGAGATTTGTTAATGATGAACCAACAACTGCCTTTAAAACATCCTCCTTAAGCACCGAAGTTCCACATCGTAAGAATTTCCTTAAGAAGATGTTGTACAAGACAAACTTAAAAGCAAACCGGGCATTTTTAAGTGAAATGTTTTTCCACTGGATAACAATTAGATGAAACCAAAACTTTTATTTGCAACTTGCACTGCAACTATCTGACAAAACTTTAAACAAAAGCCCTTCCTACGGTCCAGGATGGAATTTCTTGAAAAACAAGAGCATGTGCGCAAGACCAGAGCAGAGAGAGCAGGTTTCTGGGATGATCATTCACCAGGGAAGTGACTGCTGGACTTGGGGTCCAATCCCTGCTCTGCTTCGCTTGACTTCTCCATCTGGACATGCTCCACAAAGATGCCAGAGGAGTGGCTACTGAACTGACTGCTGTGGATCAGTCTCCCTCAGTGTTTTTTAGTAAAACAGTTGAAAAGTTTTGACAACATTTCCATGTGACACAGGGGAAAAAGGTCAAAACTGAAAAAAATGACACTTATGTGAAATAGGGAAATATTTTCTAGCTAGTTTTATCTGGTTCTCATAAGATCTATCTCAGTGTTTGAGACATTTCTCTGGCAAATTTCCCAGTCTGATGCATATGCCTTATTTAGCCTTTAAGTAAAATTCAGTGGGCAGCAGAGTGATGAAGGTCAGATGAAGAGCAGCACGGGTATACAGCAGAGAGTAAATCCCTTTAAGGATAAAAGAAACTGTAGGTTGAGCAGTCAATGGGAGAACAAAAATGGATAGTAACCTCATTTAAAACTTCTCCCTCTCTGAAAGTTTCTGTATGAGTACTGATCCATCAACGACCCATTTCACAATCAAAAGCACCCCAGGTGTTTTCCCAGCCCCCACAGATCTCCTTATTTTCCACCAAGAGAAAGCACCAACACAACTGCTTCACTTCAGTGAAACTGCTCTGCGCAACAGTCAAGATAGCAGCAGTCATGTGACTCTGGATTATTCATGCTCAGTTTTTAAGATAAAAGAATGATGATTTATGCTTTAAAATACATGATAAACATAATTTAAACTCTGTTTCAGACATTTATGTGGCTCCAAACATTTGTAACATAGTATTTTATAACTGTCATCATAAAGTACGATTAAAATTGTGGTTCTTTCCCTTATATATAAAGGAAATTATCCAGACACAGCTGCCCTATCACATTTGAGCACACGCGCCCTGATCCGATTAACCCTAGGGACAGACAACAAAAAAAACCTGTGCCATATTTCACTTGCCATAGGCACACTCCCTGTCCAACAGGTAGTACTGGACTAGTTTACGAGAGTCATGAAGTGATAGGACTACGGTGCTAAATGAACAGGAAAACCAAACCAACAAACAGGACAATCAACACTCTACAACACAATGTAAACCTGATGTTTGACATCAGATTGCTGAAGCTGGCAGAGCTTTACTCGTGGAGTAGCCGAGGTCATTTCACAGGCAGTATTCTCCCTCTAAGTACTATCACACTGTAAACAAATGGTGTTATATAGTGACCACTCTTTTAATACATTAAAATTTATTAAAATTTTAATACTTTTAATACAGTCACAGCTTTATAATTATTTCTAACAGGTGTTTTGAGATGTCTCTTTCCAAGCTGTCTGTCTGGGGATGGGAGCTTTTATAGGAGAAACTAAAGGATTACTACAGGGTAATTTTTAAAAGGGCACAGTTTGAGTTCTTCACTGAATCCTATCACAACAACAGTTGTGGAACCAGCAAATTGGTACCAATTAACAATTTTATTTTTTGCATCCCTCTGGCATTGAGTTTTTGCAGGCCCAAATTTCCCTTTCACCACACCCAAGTTAATGGACACAAATAACTAGATGAAAATTGGTCATGATGATGGGTTCTAGCACATGACCTTAAAAGAAGTCAGTCAGCGATTAGATCTCAGGCTTTTGATATCCAAAAATCATGGTAATTGTGGCCCCCTTTCTTACTAGTATTATTTACACAGATTTAATAAATTCAGCTGCTTTGCAATGCAACAAATGTAGAACCAACTTCCCTCTTACTCTAACCTTTAATCTTCTTTTGTATTGTGCTTTTAATTCCTACCTTATCACGTAAGATTTAAATGGAGACAACAGATCTTACTGGCAGAAAAGCAGCACCACCCTCAACATCTCTCAAAAAAACATCTTAGCCACAGGTGTCAGAAGTACAGCAAACTGGCTAATTTCACGTGGCAGGAGAATGCTGCTCGGGTTTACCTACTGCAGCAAGATTTGTTTCTGCCCTAGAAATGAACAGATGCAGAAGGTGGCTCTGAGAAACCCAGAGATGAGACTGGATGGAGATGATGCTCTTGTCACCTCCTTATTGTCACTGTGTCAAGGAGTCAGTGAGGCAGGGTCAGAAAATAATCCGCAGGACTCTCTTGCTGCTCCCACTAACTGCATTCTCCACAGAGGCAGTGCCAACAAACAGAGGTGACCAGACACCAATTTTAGACTCAGCAGACTACAAGGGGAGGCCAAGTAGCTTGTGGGAGCTGTGCTGGTAGCACATCCTCTGCATGGCAGTTAAGCAAACAGCACCTCACCAGCATAATGTGGCATTCTGTTCCTTTGGAGGCAGCAAGGGGGAAAGGACACTGCAGTCTCATCATAAATCTCCATTTTTCTCAAGTTATTTGCCATTGTCATAGTGAGCTCAAATCACAGACTCTTAAAAACTGGCAATATAAAGCAGCCCCTTCTGTCAACAGCTAGTTCTCTGATGGTAAGACCATTTCGTCCAGTACTATTAACTAAAGCCTCTGGAAAGACTATTCCAAAATTATCAAAATCATTATCTCTGGCAGTAACCAAGACATGGGGCTCGGATGCTTTTACCAGTAAAGGTCATATCCGAAGACCTTGCATTCAGAGGCAACCGAACAAATTATTCAATATCAACCGCTCTTTTGCAACCTAGAGCTCAGTAAAGGAAGCTCACCTGATGGCAACCGCTCCTCTGCCGGTCTCCAGCCTGAAAACTGCAGCAGCTTGCATCCCAACGGGAGAAAGGTAGGGTGTCTCACTGCCAGAGGGTAGCCTGCTTCTGTCAACAGCCACGGTTGCAGAGCTGAGAACATGCACGTTCTTAGGTTCAGAGGTTTCTTACATTTTGGCGAATGCAGACATGCTTCACAGACTGGTATCCTGCTACAAATGCAGTGCATGTTTCTTGACTCCTGTAAGATGCAAGAAAGCAAAATTCTATGACTTCTGAACTTCAAGTTGCAATTTCAAACCTCCCTGCTTGGTACTACACTCTCACTGTAACTTTGGCTTCAAGCAGCAATGACTGTTTTATTCTGCCTGTACCTGCAGCACTATGGCCAGAAGTCTAACCAGGCAATAGAGTGCCAAGATAAAGGTGAGCGGCACCCCCTTGGCAGGGGAGTGCAGCAAGGACAGTGGTATCTGGAAGTATCCACTGAAACATGCTGTAGCCTATGACCTCAGGCTGAGGTGGTACAAGTGTGCTGCACCCCGGCTTTGCAGGGACCTTTGGGGACTTTCAAATTCAGCTGAAGCAGCCCCGTGAAGTCTCAACAGCAGACACCTTTACATTGCTCCTTTAAATGGCCCTCCCCACCCCTGCCTCATGGTGGTTCTATGCCCATCTACTTCCACACTCAGCAGCTGGCAGGTCCCCTCTAGCTCTCTCAAGTCCATTTCCAGACTACTGTCTCTGGCCTTCCAACCTCATACAGTATCTGTCCCTTTCACACGGAAGAGGAAAGAGCAGCAGATTCACGAGGTGGCAGGTGCATGACAGGTAAGTGCTGTAACCGTGCTGTAGTCTCACACGCATCTCCTCCTGCTTTTTGGAGATGCCACTATGTCAAAACCTGCTACACACAGCGTGGAGAAGTCTACTGACACTTAATCCACCACATTTTTTCCTCATCTGGGAGCATGGGAGTCAATTCTGTTCCTCTCTCCTGTAAATTCACTTTGAAAACATCAAAACATTTTTGGCAGAACATATTGGCAGACTAAAATACACAGTGGCCATGACTTCTTCACCATGGAGCACCCATGGGACACGGTTATACTAGACCACGGGCAACACCAAGCACCTTCACTGAAAGCAGAGGGAACTGACCCCAGTGAGAACTGCAGGTGCTCTGTGCCGTAAGAGAACATACGGACTCTGCCTTGTTTATGACATATGCCTGTAGGCAGCAGCCAGATGAGGAGGCACCAGCAGATGGTGCCCCACAACTGGTACTGTATCACCTCCTGGGCTATGGTGAGAACCAGGCACCAGCTCAACCTCAGCAGAAATGGCTTCCTCTGCATGGTGCTCTTACTTTAGTGTCCCTGAAAGTCAGGAGCAGGTAATTTCAGTTTCCATAATTAACAATTTCCAAAGTACCAATTCACTTAATTTAAAAAATACTTTTATTAAAAATATTAATCACAGGAAAAAGCTTACAAAGAGCAAAGCTCCTTTACAAGAAATCCTTCAGAGACTATGACTAATGTACCTGTACTTTTAAAATATAATATAAAATTGAGTCAAGGCCTACTCACTTTCTTACTCTTATTTTTCTTCTGTTGTTTTCTCTTTACAGTCTTTCAGTCATTTTCTGGATGGAAAAAAACATCAGCTCAGTTTCTGAATACAAGTAAAAGTCCTTTCACTTCTACTTAGAATTCAGGATTCTCACAAGCACTGCAGTGCAGGAGGCCCCACACACCCCTTTGCCTACATCTGCAGCAGCATGAGAAATACTGTTCATTTTCAGTGCCCTGCACAGTACATCTGGAGTTCTCCCAAATCCAACGAGCTTGATTGTGCTGCTGGCGCTTTGGTTTTTTGCCTTCTCTCTGCTTCTATTGATTTGCAGAGAATGCCCAGACAAAATTAACACATGTACATCTACAGTTATTAGTGATGCTTTTGATAATATTTCTTGAATAGTTAGGCTTCCTGTTTAACAGCACAAATTTGTCTCCCCCAGATTCTGGTTTAACCCTTTTGTCTTTTTACTACGCATTTAAATGGAACCTTTTCACATTTTTGCTTAGCCATATGCAGCGAAGGTTTCGGGAGGCACGGTAATAATATTGCTCTACAAGATCTATCTTAGAACATACAATGGCTCCTAAACGTTCCTCCACCTTCTCTGAATGTAGAATCTAAATGTATAGATTTTCACAGACACCGGGCTTCACTATACTAAGGCAGTAACTGCAGAAGTAAGTCTTACAGAGA
The DNA here is from genome assembly GCA_027560015.1 of Chloroceryle amazona. Lineage (NCBI taxonomy): Eukaryota > Metazoa > Chordata > Aves > Coraciiformes > Cerylidae > Chloroceryle > Chloroceryle amazona. Next base: position 34,604 of record JANHFX010021889.1, on the reverse strand, counting down.
TGTTTAACAAAGGGATTTCCCCTTTCCTTCCCTAGGCAGGAACCCTGCGTACAACAGATAGAAGCAATCTATCCCTGTGTATAATGTCAACTCTCATTGAATCAACAGGATCTGACAACCAGCACCCTGCAAGGAATAATTTTGCTTGGTAGGACTATGATGTGACCTTTGGACTGTTGTGGGTTTTTCCTTTTTAAGCTATGACAATACGAACTCCCCGTGTAACAGTTCACGAAAACCAGCTTAGGGGGCCAGAGTGAACTACTTCTTGCCACACAAGCAACACAGTAACTACCTGTGAGATTTTACATGAGTAAAGAAATGAGTGTTAGGGAAAAATCATGTAGCCATATATTAGAAAATGCTCTGAAAGCAATGCCATTAACACAAGACCTAGGCTGGGAAGGCAGGAGCAGTGCACCTCTAGCCAACAGCCCTTGCATGAGGTCCTAAGTTCTCTATTTGAAAAAGCCCTCTGATGGTCTGAGGATGGATATATACAACTGGCCAGACTGGCACAGCACGAGTGGCTTCAGCATGTGCAAGCAATCCACAGCACACTCAGCACAGTTATTCTGAATATATGTAAGATTATGCAAGTACTCCTTCAAAACTGCCTCGGTCTCAAAATAATGCTGCTCAGAGAGAGGTTCGGTAGCCAAGCTAGAAACTCAGCTTCTTCTCTCCACCTTCACTGCAAGTCTCAGTGACCTTCCTTGAAAAAGATGGTGCAGACTTCATGCTACTAGCTTTCAAGCAGGGCCACAATCAGTGCAAGAGAAAGCCATGGCACCGATTTGTTTCACCCCTTATACATTACAGAAGTCCTCACCGAAGCATCGCATACCTTCTCTTCCTTTTGGGGCTATGAACCAGAACTTAACCTTGGACCTTGACAGATACATCCCCGATTCCTCCTTTAAAGAATTATTTATGGGATTACGCAAACCCCTACACATCACCCAGGAAGATCACTGCCTAGCTGCTAAAGCAGCAAGGTGGTGCAACCAGAATAATCAACAGCAGCTTAGACACTGATGTCGAAAATCCATTTTCACTGCCACAATCCAGGAGTTAAAAGTACTAAAGCAATAAAATTACTTTGGGAATGAAGGGAGGTATTCGCTGGCGAAAAGAAGTGTATTTTTTCAGAACTACATGTCTCCTTCACTACTGTCATTAAGCCAAAGACCATTATTTTATCACCAATTCCATGGGGGGAAAAAAGCTAGAGCCAGAGTCCAGAGCCACTGTCTCTGTACATCAAAATGAAGCAACTCATCAATGCAAAGCACTTCTTAGTTTCTGTGAGATCAGGATTAGAACTGGATTATTCAGAAGTGGGCACAAAGTTCCTGCAAAATGTAGTGGTGAAATTTCATTCTCATTTACTCATGAGGAAGATTAAAGCAGGAGTCAGCAACTTCCCCAGGTAACGGGGGAGGCAGTGTCATAGCTAGAATGACAGCATGGGAGCCTTTAAACCACTTCCCTCTTAAGGTCATACTCCACCACACCAGGTAATCCTACAAAAGCCTGTCAGGATTGAACAGAAAGGAAGAAATTAATATACAGTCATCTAGGAGAACAAGAAGAGTTAGACTACATACCCAGCTAAATGGGCAGGAGAGGAAAAACCCTAAATACACTTTAGGGGGAAACCCCTGTGCTCTACAAATGAATCACATTTGTTAATAATGAAATTTTAACTCAAACCACAGAAGGTATTCTGCACTCGTCCTGACGTTTTTATTAAAAAGATAGGAATTGGATCAAAATTGCTATTGCTGCTTGCATTGTAAGAGAAATCTGTCTCAATCACATAGGTACTGTATAGTAAGTTTGTGAGATACTGGGAGATCAGTATTAGTATAGGAACATAGCCTAGAATTTGAATAATAATTACTCAAAATGACACAAAATTTTAGACAGACCATCTTCTTGGTGCTTAAGTCAAGGACAGCCATATGGCATGAAATAAGTGAGGAAAAAAAAAGCATGCACAACCAACCAAACGAAAGCACTTTCACTGTACTAGAGCTACCTACATTACCTGAATCAGAAGTTCCTGGTCCTCCTCTCATTCTCTTGTTTCTTGTCTCACATTTGGTTGTGAAGCCACGGGAACCACCGCTCCTTGAGGTCCATACACAGCAAGGTAATTTAAGTTGTGGCATATCTGCAGCACACAGGAAAGCATCTTAAGATTCTAAAGGGTTTTATTTAGTAATGTTCATGAACAAAGCTGGAGAGAAAACCTGCAAGCCAGTACACCATGACCAGCCAGGCGAGCCTCCACCTGTCGTAGTGCTGGCGAGGATTCAAAGCAGTGACTTTTATCTTTGAAAAATGTAGCTTGTGAGATGAAAGGACCCATCTCCATCCTCTTGTTAAAAAATTTCACCTGCACATTGCTCTCCATACTCACACTACCCAGATGCATACCCACTTTCTAATTGAGCCTCCTGAAATTACAATCATGAAATAGCATGAGATATGCTACAGTTTTTCATTTCACAGACAAATGCACTGAGTTTTAAGTGCTGAAAGACTGAAGCTGAGAATCTCCACCTGAAATGTGACCCAAATTTCCACTCCATACCATTTCTGCATTACCGCTGCCCTGTGCAGTATCAGCTAGAATCTCTCAGCCTAACAGGGCTCCTCCACGAATCTGGCAACAGAGTCGAGTCCGGATTTAAAAAGTGGAAAGGCAGTGAACTCATTAAATTTTTAAAGCCTCAACTCAGTATTTTCAAAAGAGTGACATTTTTCATTTGTGGATAAAGGCAAAAAACACCAAAAAACCACCATGACCTTTCCTAACTGTTGTATAGCTACCACACAGTGCTTAGAAAAGCACACCGAAGACTATCCATCCATCTCCCTTACTATGTTATCTACAGCAGTGGAGTTCCCTTTCACATGAAGTAGAATCACACTTGTTCCAACGTGACGGTTCATGGCTTTGGAAAGAATTTTGCTACGATACAAAATCAGAAGAAAAGAGGTGCAGTATTCGGACAAAAAATAAAGCTCAGTGGCTCATTTTTATACCTTCTAAAAAAACAGGGAATGGATTCTTGGATTTAACAAGTAAAAGAATCCTCTTGCTGTCCTCCAGAAGTTGGCAACCTAACAAGTGACACCTTCCTAAGAAGAACTCCTTTTCTTCCTTCCACTACATATGTTTCTTGCCTCCTCTACTTTGTTTTAGGAAACAGTTGGTTAGTTTGTAAATTCTCTCATTTTTTGGAATGCTTAGTATTTCTAAGCTATTTTAAGTTCTACTATAAGGTGCTACCAACTCCTTTTTTCAAAGTGTATAATGACTTGCCCCTGCCATCAGTGGAAGTAATTTTCAGGCATGAAGTGCCCTCTTGACTCAGAACCCCAAAACTAAAAACATCTCCCCGGGAAGAGAAGCAGCTACATCAAAACATAATCACAAAAGTCTTTTGGACAGGAGATGTTTCAAAGAGGTAACGTGGAATTGCCTTCTGGAAATGTCGAGAGCTTTCCCTGGGACACTCAAAGGCTGATCCAAGCCTCCCATTTTGCACAGAAAGCTTATTACCAAAAAGGCTTCTGTGAAGTAGGGATTATGAGCCTGTGGCAAAAGCCTGCTATACTATTTTAGTATTGTGATCAAATCCTTACACTCGGTTTATGAATAAATGTCTTGCACTAGATCATTCTATTGACTAAAGGCTGAAAAAAAATGGAATAATAATTTGCAATACTAAAAAGAATATATAAACTCAGCCTAAAAATAGCAGACAGTTTCCTCAACTCCAAGTAATGCCAATACTGCACGTTCGCTTCTTCTAGCCTCAGTCTGAAACAGACACACTACAAACAAACATCATTCCTGCGATTAACACGAGTAGCAGCTTTGTGCATTGAGCATCTAAGGTGTAGCTACCCCTACAGCGAATCCTGAAGTGCCCAAAATACTTACATCCTATTTAGACTGGCAGTATTAATGGGATATATGGTGCATCAGACTAAAGTCTTTTGCTTTTCCCTTTTCCACAAGCAGATGATGCATTTGTTATCTGTTTTCATGACAGATTTTTATTGTCCATCCTGTTCTCCTGTCCCACTCTGGTTTCTCTTCTGTACAGTGTTGCTGTTCAGTCAGCAACACCTTCACACCTGGATGTGTCAGGTCCATTCCACTGACAGCTCATCCCATAAACAACTGTCTAATTAGGTGATTACGGTGCAGTAAGTCACAGTCATTTTTATACTTGTTTCAGTGACAGGTATTCTCTGTGGTTAAAAAGGGAACTTTACACTGCTCACAGATTCACTGTTCCCCACTTTATCTCATGGAAGCCTACCTTTCACAGGTGCTGTACTACTGACATGCTAACACTAAAAAGTAAAGCCAAAAGACTGTTTTCTTAAAAGCTTTAAAATTGCAGAGGTATAAAGTGACACGTTCAAGGGCCCCTCTCCTCTTCTTCATTTATATCAGGACCTTTAGATTAGTAAAACATTTAAACTGGGATCTGAACAGGGCAGGGAGACAAAATGATTAGTCTCTCATGCATTTGGTTATGGAATGTATGACTGAAGTTGCTATGATGCATTTGCCACTAATAAATCACTGTCAGTCTTTCCTTCAGCAAGATATGGAAAGTAAAAAGTACAGTAATTTGAATAACAGTGGGAAGACCAACACCCAAGCAAATTTCTCCATCGCTTTTGCTTCCACTGCCAAATTTGTCGATGAGAAAGTCCAGAGAACTGGGCACTAACATTTCAACCTTGCTTTCCACAATAGTCTACCAACCTCTCTATCTAGTTATTGAAGTGGCAAATTACCTCATGCAGAGCTTCAATTTGTATTCTGTGGTTTAATAGACTCCTCATATTCTATAAAGATCACAAAAATAAGAGCAAGAAGAGAACAAACTCTAATCAGATCACTGTGGTCCTTTCAGAAACCTGTAACTTTATCATCAAAGTTTCAGTTTCCTGTACTTTATATTAGCGATGAGTAAAAGTAAATGGCAATATACAGATATATTGATGTCAAGGACCAAATGATTTTATGGTATTTAGATAGAGCAGCCCATTTTCCTCAGATTAGAATCCACTGCTTCAGTAGAGTGCAGTTTCCCCCATGAAAATCATATTCTGTGCTGTTCAGTCTTGCCTCTCTGAGAGCTGCTGCCAGAGCTGCAGAAATATAAAAGCAGCTTTCCCAAACTCCAGAAAACTTACACGTGCAAGACCTAACACCTGAATCCTACTGAACACAACTTTTTGGGGAATTATTACCCAGCATTTTTAGTGCATGTTTAATGTAATACAACAGCAGCTTCTCTCATGCATTTTTAAAGTTAACACGGTGAATTTGAATTGCACTTGTCACACCTGGGCATTCTGGTAACATCAATACCAAAATAACAGTGCATAATTTAAACAGAAAACATGTGCCAGGTCTGAAGTGTTTCCCATCTCTTGCAATTTTCCCAGATAAGCAGTCTCCACTGATTTGGAATTCAATAATCCCAGTCTCCTAAATGACTTAGTATCACAAACTTACTCCCTCCATTCCAACACAAATCTTGGAAAAACTGGCTTCTAACAAGATCCGCCAATTTTTGGGGGCATTTTATGATGTTCCACAGGTAACAGAGGGAAGAATTATGCTATGGTTTCTAATTTCTCCATTTAGACAGAGATACGGGCGTGAGCTGATACGGATGCCGTACTGATCGTCCAGATCACAGCCTAGCTAGAACACACAGCATCTCCTTTCCAGCCCACGCAACTGCATTTCCTTTCTGAGAAAACCAAGGTATGGGAGGGAAGGTGACGCACATTTGGGTGCTGCACGGGTTGGGGTCATGACGTGTCTGGGGCAGAGATGCAGATCTAGGGACATGCGCTCTTTTAAAATTACCACAGGACTTTAATTGTGAGCTCTGCTCTTACCATACTATGACTTATAGATTTTTTTATTTTCTGTTGAGGTAACTGTATTTTTTTCAAGTACTTTTTACTTTCCCTAGACTTAAGTGCACAGCATATCCTAGATAGTGCTATCCTGAGTAGATGAATCATTCAGTCAAAGTCTTCTTTAACTATGAGGACATCTCTCAGCATTCTTCTCCAGCTCAGCCCCAAACCTCTCCCCTTTGCACAAACCTTCTAAAACCCACCATGCACAGCTAACCTAGCCATTTCTCACCAGCCTCTGCTCTAGACATTAGACATAACAAGCTCATTTTCAATGTCACAAATGCAGGTTCCATTGCCCTTCTGCACTTGGCCGGTGCTCCGTTAACAATGACAATTCTCCTCTTCCTATCCCCATGGCTACTAAAAGGCTTCCTCAACCAAGGCAGCAAGGTAAGCTAGATCACAGAGCAAAAGAGCAAAACTGGCACACGCACAAAAATCTAAGGTAATGCACTTGTTATTTCATTGCAGAAAGGAACAGAGAATGACGCCAATACACCAGTGGACATCACCTGTGTGAACCAACCCCCTTCTCTAACCACCCAGCAGCAAATGCTCTTGCCTCCCAACAACTGCATGGTAACAGCTGCTCTAGTATGTAACAAACCAAATCACTCATTCAGGCTGTGCCAAGCTGTACCCATGAGCCCAGGTTTCTGCTATCCCGAGAGCTTCACAAACAGAAGAAAACAAGTTCTCTGAACCTAAAGAGCAATTCAGAAATTCTATTAAGATCACTAGAGAATCAGTAATGGTACAGGACTCTGGCAGACCTTTCAATAGTCTTAAGTAAGGCTTTTACCAAAAGTTAAATCAAAAAGACATCGAGGTAAATGGTCAGAAGTGTAGAACTGCATCCACAGCCAGAAGCAGCCACAGAGTAATAACAGTCCTTGGAGTACCTTGTATTTCCTGAAACTGGTGCTGGAACTCTCTTGCTTCCTACCTCCTGTCTAGAGGTCAACAATCAACAACTACATCTGGGTGGCAGCAACTAAGTTGAACTGGCCCAACATTATCCTGTCCTCGTCTGGATTGAAAAGTCACAAGTAATATGCCACCTGAAGGAGGTGTCTCCTCAATTTCAGCCTTCTCTTTCTCATGCCTATATTGTCTTGACTGTCAGCTCATTACACAAACGGAGAGATCTGTAAAGAAGCTGCTGGTTTTATTTTTCACCTCAAGAATCATAAACATTTTTTCTTTTTAAGGCCATGCTGTCCAGCAGTGTTTGCTTTGAAAAATGACACTAACAGACAAAAGCAAGATAGAAGATGAAGTGACAGGAGGAATTACAGACATTATTCACTTTGTCTCAGACTACGCCAGAAATCCAGGGCTATCCAGAAGCGTTTTTCACAGAACACATACCTGAAAGAAAACCACTTCTGGGTGTTGCTGCATACAAAGCAGCTTTGACTGAGAGCTGCATGTGATCGGATTCGCTTCAATTGTTCTGTAAACCCAATGTGCCTTTGATATCTGCCCAGAACTTCACACAGGTAAGTACAGGTGAACAAAACTCTGAAGAGAGGATTCTGTTGAACTGTTTGTCCTCTTTCACATTTGTCTACAAGAACACAGCACTCACCACCCCTTCCATGTCAGGATTATCACAGCTAGAAAACTACAGCATTTTATTTGGTGTTTGATTTAGCAAATCAACTTCAACTCCCAGCACTAATACAAGTCAAATAGTGCCGTGGCACTGGGAATAAACGAACAAACATGATTCCACATTCATTTACTTAATGGAACCTGAATGGGGAAGGTATAACTTGTATCCTAAAAGAAGTGCACAGCATGGTGGTCCCCATCAGTCAGCCTACGTACAAGAAGAACTTAAGTCATACAAACATCACAAAAGCTATTTCTGCTAGTTGGCTTCTGCTAGCACTTCAGAAACAGCTGGATGAAATCTCAGCTTCCATATCATCACACTGTAAAGAGATGCTTAGCATAGCATTTAGAAAACAAAAATTAACCATCATGGCAAAAGTAGATTGTCTCAAATAACTCTGGCCTACTGCATATACTCTTTTGTATTCCAACTGTGTCAAGTGTTTAGTGTTATTCAAAAAAGACAGTGTTTTCTACACATAAAGAAACAAAACACTTGTGTCCCGCTTATGGTTTTAAAATTAACTAGACATTGACCTGATGCAACTCATAGGAACAAACACAGAGCAAACTCATAAAAACTGTGATCTAGATAGAGAAAAATATTGTTATTTGCAACAAAACATTGCAGGCATTTGTGTTAAGCCCAAAGATGGCTTTGCTCCATCTATTTTAGTAACGAATTTATTTTCAATGTGAGTTAAAAGGAAAGAAATAGGAACACTCCTTAGCTCTGAATCAGCCACTGACACCCACAGAGGATTTTCCTAGCAGAAGATATTTTTTTCTTCAGTTTTGTGTTCAAATTCATGTTGTGTCAGGTCACTAGTATGGAAATTTGCCCTTGTAATCACTACCAAATTTGCATTTGTATTCACTGTTTCTGTGGCATATCCCTTAAAAGTCCCACTCTTAAGACTGAAGCAAACTGCAACTTTTGGCTGTTTCTGGGTTTTTTTCCTCAGGTCAATAAGTGAATCGATCTACCACAAGAAGGCACTACCACAAACCTCACCCACTGTCTTTGGGACAAAATGGATATGCTTGCAAGGCAGAATTTTACACACCATCTACACTAAGTGAAAGAGAAGCCACAGCCACCTCATTTGATCCTGCATCCTTGTTTCCCTGACCTGCAACATAAGGATTAGTGAAGACACAATGATCTTGAGTCCAACTACAAACAACAGCTGCAAATAATCCATTCCAAGCCTCCTTCAGACGATCTCTCAAGTCTAATGTTTTATTTGACAGAACCAACACAGGATGCCTATAGAAGATACTTGTCCAGTATAGCCTCACAATTTGGGGTTTAAGAGCGTCTTGAATATAAGGCAGCATCTTTATTTTTAAAGGAATAAAAATACCACTGGAGCTATAACCTTGTCTAATAGCTTTATGAAACGGTGAAAACTTTGGGCACCCACAACATCTTGTATCGGGGAGTTCCTCTCCTTAATTACAATGAGCTGGAAGAAGGAAACCTTTGTTTCACTTGGAATTCAACACCTCAGCTTTTTTCACTGTTTATCCTTCAACTAAAGAAATATTCCCTCGTGACCCTCTGTCAGTTTGCCAAGTTTATAGGCCTTTAGTAATTTTTCCTCATTCACATCTCTTCCATCTTGAAGAGGTTATGATGACTTAGCTTAGCTATCTCTTCCCTGTTCATCCCGTAGGTCAGCAACCTTCTGTCCAGACATGGGGCCAGAACCATATATACTACTGAAGATGTGGGTGCACCTCCTAAGTGGCACCAGCCACATTTCACCCATGTATGATTTGGACAATTTTTCAAATCCTCCTTAGTTTTATGCCACTAAGACCTAATTCAAACAAAGTTATTTTAACAGAGGACTTTCTTTTGAGTGTGAATTGAAGTCTTATCCAACATCCCCAACTGGGATCTGAACTACATTCACAAAACAATACACTGTACATCAGAGAAAAATCTTCATCTGTCATTCCCCGACATCATCCATCCACTGAAAGTAAATTTAATAAGAGTGTGTTTCATTTCTTTGAAACTAAGCAGGGAGAAAGACCAACCTATTCATCACCACAAGCGAAGGCAGTATTGCCCCTCCACATTCAGACAGGTAACTCACCACTGTTGGCTATGTCACAGTTAGCAGCAGCCATAACAGAAAGCCACCTTACTGACAGATCATCTGTCTCAACAATGGCCTCATCTCTCCATAGTTCAAGCTGTGCCTAATGGCATTTACAGTCTCACAAACACTATTTAGTTGTCTTGAACAGACCAGAAATATGAACAAGAATAAACCTTTCAGACACCAAGAAAATATTAAGTCCTTGGAGACCACAAAAAACAGGTTCACGTGTTAAAAATAAAATAAGTCATCTCTTTATTACTATTACATACATATTACATACATTGTCTAACAAGAGCAGTGAAAACAATATTCTTTTCACCTCTGAACCTGGAAAAAATTTGAGATGACATCACCTTTTCACTTGTTTCATTACAAAAATTCCTAAGATACTCCTTAGACATTAAGAAACTAGATTCATTGTCACACTTCCTTGTACAGAATGACAGATTACTTAGATGATGTGAGAGCTGCACTATTCTCTCTAGCAGTCGTCTCATTTTTTACCAAAGGAGACATCCAACTAATTCTGAAGAGTGCACCTAACTCCTTCTGGAGTTAGGGTAACTCCAAGTAAAATCTTTCAGTAACTGTGACAAGCACACCATAGAAATTAGCAAATGCTATCTGCCTCACTGCTTGCACAATGGCTACAACAAGCACCGCTCACCACTGAACAGAAGGGAGTCTTGCAGCACCAAATAAAAGTAGTAAGGCTTGTGAAATACTATTGACAAGTAAAGAGAATCACATATTTTTTTGTGTGCATCTAAAGAAAGTCTTCATTCTCAAGGGATGTTGCTTTCAGATCTTGATTTAAATGTGCAGATGATGGCAATCAGAAAGCACACCACCCCACACGGGTCTTTCAGGTGCAGACAGGTCAGAACTGAAGGAAAGCAACACCAAAGCTGGTGGCAGCACCGCAGTGAAAGCAAACCCAAATACTACAGAGATAAATGTGTTTGTGGGATTCCTTAAGAAATCAAGGATATGGGAAACAAACATTTGGTACAAGACAAGTATTTGACACTGACAGATTATACCCAGATTTTGAATGACAGGATACAGGTCATTTTCAACTGTAAAGAACTCTTTGCTTTAAAATAACCAGTGTGTGGCTGAGAGTCAGAGAAGCATCACCAAAGTAAGATAGCATGTGAAAGGAAAAAAAACCCAAGAGACAGCAATTAGCATCTAAACAATTAGCAACTAGAAACAATATCTTGAAGTTACAGTGTTACACCTCAATGTCAGTTCAGCAAACAGCAGATGTTGAAGAAGCAAATCCAATGTCAGGAACTATTATCAAAGTAACACAAACCAGAAAATATCATCATGTAACTGTATTAAAAACAAGCAAACTAAACCCCAAAACCATCCAACCAACCAAAAAAACAACTGAAAAGATCAGTCTCAGTCCCCTCAATTCCAAAGAAGAGCAGCAGAACTTCAATGCTCAAGGAAGGGTGACAAGAACAATGCAATTTCTGTTGTTCTGTACAGCAAACAAAGAGACAGGAGACAGAGTCAGGAAAAGAGGCAATTCCTGTGGACAAAGCTCCACACAAGTTTGAGTGTCACAGCACAGGCAGAAGGGAAGACTCACTGCCTCTTTCCAGTACAAGGTCTGAAAGGTAACATCATCAAATAAACCCAGCAGGAACCAGGATCAAAAGAAGCAAAGCAACAGCAGATAGACATGTGGAACCTGCTAACCATCTCTGCTGTGGATTCTAAAAGTTTGCACAGTTCAAAGCAGAGCCTGGACATACACTGCGGATTAGCTCAGCACAAAGGAACCATTTCTGACTGAGCAATTCCTCTGAACTGAGGAGAGCTGTCATTTGGGAAAGTACTCATGAGTATCATATGCCATAAGATTCTGATTGCGCCCACCTTTGGGCAAAGAACTGAATTAAGTGGAGTCTTCAGCCCCAGAATTTAAAAGAAAATAAACTGTTGTCTTCCCAATGTTATTATTTAGACGATTTCAAAACAACAACTTTTGATCTTCAACAGAACTCACTAAATTCCTCAGGGTCTCTATAGACAGAAGGGTTGGCTAACGTGGGCAGAGAAAGAGGAACACAGTCTCTGATCAAACCCTTCTACTGTGCTATTGCTTCTAACACTCCACCAGGAGTGAAGGATTGACAGGAGGCACAGGAAAATAATACTGGCCAAAGGTATGACAGCAGGTAAAATAAGTATGTGTGGGAAAGCCCCTACCCAGTAAATTCCACACAACATATATGAAGGCAGGGGGAAAAGGGGGGAAGAAGAAAATGGAATCAAGAAACTAATAAAGAGAACAGGGATACTGTCATAAAAATGCCTGTATACAACTCTGAGCCTTCATTACTGCTAACCAGCACTGACACTGTACCTCAACAGCTTCTGTCCCTATCTGGTGATGAATCTAGGCCATCTGCTTAGCTTGTGCACTATCATGGCACTGAGAAAGGTAAAACAATATTCTTTGCTTGTGGTTTGTTAACATCCTGTATTGTTATAATCTGGCACTGGCCTTTTGACCTAGCAGGGGAATTTCAGCCTTCATTTAATATTTCATTAACTTACATTTCTTAAATCCAGTGACTGAGAGTAGCCTGGCAACAGCTCAGTTTGCCAGTGTATATACCAGCCTCCTTTCCACTGAAAAACAGTAATAGTGAAAACTAGAAATCTTCTGCCTTCAGGCTTTTCCTCCAATAGCTAAAATGAGAAAGAAAAAACAACAAACAAAAAGAATATCTGATGGCACTAGTCTTCCCAAACAAACAACTGCAGAGCTGCAACTGCATCCTGCCTCTGTTTAAGCCTGTCTGTTACACCTGAGCCACAGAAATGCAGAGAGGATTCTGTTCTAAAAGGAATGCGGGACTTTCTCAAAGTACTGTGTCAAAGACTGGTCTTATTTCAGCGAGATAGTAATCTGCCATTTAATTGCAGTTCCAGGACACGTGTGGGGCTGGGGGGAAGAAGACATCTTCTCTTTGATTTATAAGTCAGGAAGTATTTTGCCAAGCTCCTGTGTCCCAACCTGTCTGGTTTTGCACACGTACGATGACAGCAGTCACCGCACTGGACAAAGGCATATGAGGTTCCACTTCAAGAATTACTACTACAGCTTTTGCTAGTTGTTTATGTCTGTTACACAACTACCAAGCATTATGTAGCAGAGCCGAGAGTTCTCTATAGGCACTGTCTCACTTGAGATAAAATGCAATAACCGTGTTTCAGCACAGCAAGTTAGAATTTCTCTAGAGCAACTCAAAAGTAGTCTGTGACACGTTCCTGAAGTATTTGAAGGAGAAATCAAGGTCAGAGATTGCACAGTGGCAGCAAATGGCTCAATGTATTTTTCACGCGGGGTTTCTCACTGGCTATTACCTTTTCTCTTTTTCTGACACCGCTCACCACCCAGTACAATGACGCCAGTGAGACACCACGGATTCTGCCCTGAAAACAGGGAAGTATTTACTGACTTTTGAAAGGGAAGTATGGAAGAAAGCACCCTTATCTCTCACTCCAGAATGTCCCTACCCTTGAAGTGACCCCCTCCATTCCAAACCAAACCCAAATATTGTTTGTGTTTGAGCTACCTGGAGTGTCTGCCAGATCCCAGTTTCTTTCCAGCTGCAACAAGACACCTCTTTGGCCCATCAGGATTATTGGACCAGTAACCAAACTGCGTCATCAATGTTTACTCCTAAGGACAACCCACCTAGACCACCTCCTAATTATTTAAGGGGTTTGGTATACACTGCAACAAGTAACAATACAACTTGAGAAAGAGGGTTCATGACACTTTCACTCTGTAGTTCCTCCCTATGGCACTGCACCAGTAAGAGTCAACCCATGGTGGTGCCATTCAAGAACAATGCTCCGATTT
>JANHFX010021889.1:0-20893 GCA_027560015.1 Chloroceryle amazona | reverse complement strand
CTGTAGTTCCTCCCTATGGCACTGCACCAGTAAGAGTCAACCCATGGTGGTGCCATTCAAGAACAATGCTCCGATTTGATTTCTTCTTTTCAGAGAAATACACATTTCGGTGCACAACACATTATTTCTTCCTAGAAATCATAAAGAACTTAAAGGACCTATTCAGCTTTCCACACATACGACAACAAAATCAGTGGGCCAAACTCAGAGAGCCGTGTCTCATTAGCAGTGTGCTTGTATTGGTCTCTGCAGTTCTTCACCTAAGAAGAAGTGTGAAAAAAAACTAGTAGAGGTTAACACTTGTATTATTTTGTGGGTGCCTCAGGAACACGTAGCTGAATTTACACCAAACCTGCTAAGAGGAAATTAGTAACTCAAGTTTAGATGCTGCCAAATCTTAGCTTTGGAGATAACTTTAAAAAGTCCATTTGGATATAAGAGTTAAAAATAAACAAGTGAGACTAATGATCCTTGAAAAGGTAGGTGGACCTCCTGAAGACAGGTTATGCCTACACATAGAGAAGCCATTCAAGATCACTCAGAAGTCCACGAAATCTGACTGCCATTCTATACATATGTAAATCTAATTAGTGGGATCATTAGCAGGTACTTCAACTGCTGATGGCCAAGATCTCACCTACCTGCTCAATACTTTGCACCAAAAGACATGTGTATTGCAAACACTCCAAGACCACTCCAAGCTTCAAATGACTGCTCACTACCCTTTGAACCATCACCCCGTGCCTTAACTAAACCCACACCCATTAGACATCTATAAACAAGACTTTTAGGAGCATAAAAACTCATGTGTTAAGACAGTTCCTAAGGAAAGATTAAAATTACTCTCCCCAAGGACAGGTTGGTTTATAATTACTAGATTTTTTTATTATTTTTTTTTTAAGTGTTCCCTCTTAATTTTGGTCCTCTCAATGAAAAATTACTTCAAACAAAAGTTTTATGAAGAAATTCCCAATTGTGAACTATTTTCAGATCACTTCAGTTAACCCTCTAAAACGAAAAGCCTTTCTTTGGAAAAAAAAAAAAAAGTCACTGATATTCTCACTGGAAAAATTCACTCTAAAAATTACTCACTTTGGGGTTGGTTTTTTTTTTTGGCACTTTCTCCTGAAACAGTGAGTACTTGCCCTAATCAGAGACAACATTCAGATCGCTAAAACCACTGTTCTAATCTGGTATGGCAACTCCTTGCTTCCAGTTTACCCCTCACTTCATCTGTCCTTGTCACACAAGCCATCCAAAGGACACTTTCCTCCATCACCCGTTACCATCGCAGGGATGATACCACGTGCATTGGGGAATCAGCAAAATTCATGCTATAATCCCATCAGAAACAAGCAATAAATGAAGAACATTTAATGCTTTCTCCTGCTTTTTCTTATCTTTCTTTATCAACGCAGCCATCAGTTCACTCCTATACTTACACACTCCTACACTAATACATTATGGAATCCCCTGCACTTACCTGAAAACTGTTCTACCTGTCCATCTATTCAACACACACTGCAACACAGAGACACAGGGCACCATCTGTACCTCGGATGTGGCCATGGCTCTTCTTACGTAACAGAAAATATGACATTCACCTAATTGACAGGTTAGAGGTTTAGGACCACAGGGACCTGGGCAGCAAGTGCTCCATTTTACAGGGTGTATTATCTCACACAGTTTAGTTCTAGGATTTTGGTGTCTCTTTTGTTTGTTTAGTTTTTATTACTCTAATACCTTCAATAAAATTAATTTTCCATTTCTTGAAGGCAGACAGGATCATAAACCTCTGCTACTGTTTGACTGAAGAGAAAGACCGAGAAAGGCTGAAGGGAAGAGGTGGCCGTCTCTTTTTGATGGTTTAAAATCAGATGAAAAGCAACTGTCACTCAACCCTTTATTCAAATCTTCAACGTGTTTACACCAGTCTCCCTACTGAGCAGGATAAGAATGCTAGCAGCTTATTTTCCACAGGTTATTGCTTAGAACTAGAAGATCTGCAAAAAAAACCCCGTAAACTTCTGCTGTCCAAAACTCTTTAAAATAGGCCTGGAACACAAAGTTAAATCAACAGACCATGGTCACGAATATATGGTTATCACCTTCAGACAGACAAACTCCGCTGCGGTTCCTGTGACTCTACTGACAGTAATCTTGTACAAACACGCTACTACAGTAGGAGTCTGAGAAACACCTGCGCATCAACAACAGAAGTACACCAAACAAGACAAGCCACAGCGACTCTAGCTGAATACTATTTGGTTCTGGGGATGGAGAAAGGAGGCAAGCACCTTCATCAGCAAGATGCCTAATGCCTCAATGAAACCAAAACTTCTCCTCTTCAAAATTCACCAGTCATCAGGTTTGAAAAAAAAAAAAAAAAAATAAAAGATGCAAGCTCTCAGTTCAGAAAGATACAAAAAAATAAGTGCCTAAACTGAGAGGAGTCAGATCCTATGTAATAACTTTTCCAGACTTTGAAGTTGTACAGATCTGGGTTTAGTCAGTGTGTGTCATTTACTTCTACTCATTTTCTAATAGAAAAAATGAGCCCTCATTCTTTATATTAGGCAGAGGTACCACAAAAAGTATAAACAATACACTAAAACAGGAGTATGACACACTCTTCTACCTTCCCAGCTCCCTGATTCAGAACTATTATTCCCTTTAATGTATTTATTTCACTGCTAACTATTCTTCCTTGAAAATTTAGGTGAGGCTTTTAAAGTGTTCCTTAGAGCTCTTCAGATATGGTGCATTTTACAGTGGTTTTCCTATAATGCAATTAAATGAATGAATGAAACTCAAATTGAGTGCTTCCATAGGTATTTCCATGACATATTTTATAGACAGAAATCTCTGTAATTTTTAGAGCTTACATAGGAAAGACCAAATAGTGTTGAAAACAGCAAGCCACAAATACAAACAGTAACATGTCCCATGCTTACTACCGAGGTAAACTTAGTGCGTTTTGACTGTGTAATCTGTTAACTGAAACCAAACAACTAAAAAACTTGAATAAAATGATGTAACTTTATAAGCACCGTGAAGGAAAGATGACAACCCAGTGCTCCACAGCTCACCTCTGCAGCCGTAACTCCTGTTTGAAATGAGTTACTATCAAGAATAAATACAAGAAACAAGGGATAAGAGGGGCAGAAAAGGTTTCAAACTGAACAAACACTACACATTACAATAGCTGGCAGGGCTTCTCTACGACCATATGTATTTAAAAATTGACACTTTTTTCAAAAGCAGAAAATAAAGAGCACGTTCTCCAGGAGCTGGGATCTCACTGCTAACACCAGTCTGTTAGTGGCTAAGAAGACACTAATAAACAGAATTACAGTAATTGACTGCATTTAACCCAAGCAAAAGCACATTCGAACCAACTCTGAAGAGATCCACTCGCCCTCAGATGATACGATCAAACCATGTACCGTAGGTTTCCACACATAGTGCACCATATGCAGTGAAGTAGTTACCCCCCCAGTCTTGCTCATCCTGAATGCTACAGAACTTCAAAGCACAGTAGCGTGCAAACACAATTTATTCCACCAAGCTTCATCGCTGAGCAGACGAACCATGTTTCACATCATGTTAGAGACTGCTGGGCAGCAGGGGGAGCGTTTGGCTCTCAACTACACTGCAAATGAAGAAAACTATGCATTTTAAACGCTCTAAGTAGCATTCCAAAGATTCCAGCCAACAGATCCCTGAACCAGAAAAGAAAACCACTTCGTGCAGAGTTCAGTGCCAAGCAACTGCTCACTCTCAACTTCTGCACTGTGATACATACCACAAAACACAGTGGGTTTGGTATCAGTATGAAGATCTGCAAATATTTTTAAAAGCAGTGCATTTTCATTAGAAGCTCAAGAAAAGTGAAAGGTGCAAAAGGTGCACACAAGGAAAAAGAACAGCATCTAGATAGACAGTACTAGAAAGAATGGTTTAACATCCCAAAACTAAAAATCCTTCTGGAAGTTTTTTTTCATAAGCACTTTAAATTTGATGGCATAAAGATTGACATGCACCTCAACTTACACTAACTGTCTTTGCAAGAGATGACAGGTAAAACCACCTTCAGACAGGAAGCCAACTTTCTTCCTGTTGTTTAATCAACAATTACTAAATGAGAATTCTTCTCTCTTCTTTACAGGATTTGTGAAAGGGTAAGTATATACAGCCAAACAAACAAAATGGTTATAAACTGTACATCTTTAGAACAACCTTTGGTGTGGCAGTAGTAGAGCCTATGGCATATTCTATGGGGGAGTGGGACAGTGCACGAGGGAAAAAGTGTTTCATGCAGAAAGCACAAAGAGAGGATGCCAAAAGTGAGTGTGGGCTTCTCATACACCAGTGAATGTAGGTAAAATCCCTCTTGCTTTATAAAAATTCCAAAGTGTCATCAGGGGAGGAAAAACAAAAGTAATGATTCTTGCCATACAGGTAGAACATGTGAAAAAATGTGTAATAAAACCTTTTTTACATGACGCCCCCATCTTCCCCCCCTCCCCAGAAAGAAGGGTATAAATAAACTAAACAGCTTAAGGACAACTTACCAGCTCTCATCAGGTATCACAACTCAAATACTGGCATACAGATCAGCAGAGCACCGACACCATGTCCAACACACTGATCTTCAGCTGTGTTTCAGCAGTAATGCTTATCACTGCAGCTTATGGAGCGACAATATCCACAGAAAAAGTGTGTCTTCTCAGAACTTTAATTAAAGACTTACAAAACCTGGAAAAAAGCAAGGATGTAAGTGGTTACTTTTGTTTTACTATAAGACACTTAACCTTTTCTAATGTGGTTTTTTTCTTATGTATTTTTTCAGAAAAATTAACTTTTTCTCCCTCTTCCCTACAGAAAATTCATATTGAACTTTACACACCAAATGAGAAACAGGTGAGTTTACATTTTCTGTGTTCAGAATGATTTCTAAAGTATGGCTACTTTAAAATGATATATTACTGAGTTACACCAAAAAAATTAACTTATTAGAAGGGCAGATATAAGAGACAAATCTGAACAGTCTGCATTGAGTGTAGGGAGTGAAGTTTCTTAGAGACACTTCTGCTTTTGATTTGTATTCTCATTAACAGGCTGTTATATTCTGTGCAACACGTAACACAGAATGAATCCTTCCTGGTCATCCTGCTTAATACACGGTTGAATTCACAAGAAAAAAATATGTTTGGCATTATTTAAACATTGTGCAAGATCGCAGGAGGTGATACTGTTGTGTTAATGCTAACACAAGAACAAATTTGAGAATGAAACTAGACTTGGAAAGAGATTACACAGAGAATATAAATATGAAATTGCCCACATTTTATCTGAACTAGATGCAGAGCCACTAGTGGGTCCTGTTTAAGATGTTACAAGACTTCTACATCCCACCAGTGGTAACACTCTTGTCATGCTCTGCCTAATTCTTTTCAGGAACAAAACTTTACCAAGCCGTTCTGGATACAGTAGTTACATATCCAAGTCTTACAGTATTTGGTTAATGGATATCTAAGACTTGGTTCCACAAGAATACTATCATTGCAAGAGCTTCCTTCAAAAGCACTGCACATCAGAGGGCAGAGAGTGTCCTAAGTACAGCTTTACCACAGACTATTCATCATTGACAGGCTGCTGATCCATACTATGCTTTTTAACTCAGAGTGCAAACAGACTAACAAACGAGAGCATCAAGGTATTTAGCACTGAGAAGTAGTTAAAATCTTTATACAACTGCTTTGAACATCCAATTAAGTTTTTAATCCAAAAGAATTTTCACTTAACAGTAATTTTGTTTGAGTAAAGATATAAAGCCAGATTCTACAACCACTTCCTTATCTGAGTCATTTTTCTCATATGCTGGCAACATCACGACGTGACTACCTCAGAGCTCCAGCTCTCCAACGCAAACGTACGAGGCTGATTAACAACACTGTCACCCAGCGCCTGACATGGCTCGCAAGAGACGCAGGGTTATTTACACACTGGAAAGCCAGATCGGATGCAGACGTTAGATAAAGCAACCAAAGCACATTAACAGAAGATGGCTCTAGAAAGGCCACTAAAACTGACAGAGGCTTTAACTATTAACACTTCTGCTGAGATGTGATTTCCACATAACAACCAGGAGTAAGGCTCGTTTAGGAGCAAAAACTACAACTTTGTGTTCCCAAGCGGCACGCCGGTACTTCTGGTGTCCTGTAAAGATTACTCACTTGTCAAGAGCGACAATACTCTACTACAGAACTAAGGTCATACGTGATATTTTACACTATTACTTGAAGGGGAACAAAAAAAACTGTACATAGCAGAAATCCATCAGCTTAATTCCAGACATGAGGTTAAAAAAATGGACAGGTGAGACTTTTTTTTAATGGAATCAGATGTTCTCAGAAAATTGGTTATGTAACAATTTTGCCCATCATTTTAGGAGTGCAGCCAGCGAACTCTACAATGTTACCTGGCAGAAATGGACACCCTGGTGCATGAAATTGAGAAGGAGCATGTTAATGATCTTCACAATATCAAAAAGAATCTCAAGAGGCTTATGGTAGGCAATCTTTTTATCCACTTAAAAAAAAAAAAAAAAAAGAGAGAGAGAAAATGTGTTGCGGTGTTAATGAAAACCAATACTGGAATCCCTGGTTCCATATCTCAACGTCTGTGTGTTGTATTTTGGGAATACAGGATTTTATACTAAAATATAACACTAAACTGTAAGACACCATCTGTTTGCATGATAATCCAAAACAGATTTGAGCCATACTAGTTATCAAGTCTACATTAAAAAAAAAGTGAAACTCACTTCCTTTACTGAATCCTGCAAGGCATCTTATGCTGACAAAAACTTGCTTTCAGGAGCATAACAACTACAGAAGCAATTGCTTCAAAAACCATGCCATCCATTTATGACTGTAAGCGGCCCAAAACTGAACGAAGTACACCTTGATCCACTACATAAACAAATTCCATGGCTAAGAGATCCTTGCATCATTTTAGAAATCCTCTTCAGGATAGAAGTTAAGATCTGGCTCTGATGCATTATTTACCATAGAGAGTAAATTTGTTCAGCTTGTAGTATTTTTACGTTTATAAAAATCTCCTTTTATAAGCAGATTCTTCATCATATCATCTCTTAACAATTCCTAAACAAAACCAAAAAGCCAATCCCCTTAAGGGTTCTTTCTTCTTAAAAGAAAAGCTTAACGTACAGATTCATGTATTATTGCTAGAACCAGCTGGCAAGAGAGGGATCACCAATCAACTAAACTATCTGTATTGCAGGAACTAACTCCTCCAGGAACTGGATGCAAGATTTGTGAAGCTAATGCCAAGAAAGAGTTTCCTGCATTCCACCATGAACTGAAAAACTTTCTGATATCTATGCTAAAGTAATCAGATAATCATTTTGATGTTACTGCTACATTATTTATTTAAATATTTAAATTGTGACTAATTTATATATTTTGCCCTGTGGCTTGCTGTCCTTTTTGGGACCACTGTATGTTCTTAGTCTGGCTGGTAAGACAGTCTGTTTTAAGATCACATTTGATCCTTTCTGTAAGCCCTACGGGCTCAAAATACACCGTGGAAAAATAACTCATTCTCACATTGTCAATAAACCTAGACAACTATTTATTGAAAAAACAACAATAAACTATTAAATGTTAGTGGTAGATTATATTTAATAAATTCCAATAACATAAATATCACGTCTAGAGTCTTCTTTGTTAAATGCTACTGCCTTTCTCATTGGTGACTTACTACTCTGCTTTACCAGTATAAAAGGTACCAGACTTGAAAGACGAGACCTGTAGAGACCCTTTTTAAAGCAATATCAAATACCAGTCTATTCTGGCACACAGCATGAGGCACAGAAGTAATATCATCAAACTGCTACCCCGAAAAAAGAAAACCAAAAGCCCCCAAGTTTTTTTGTGAGCTGTCCTACTGAGCTAGACAGGCTTTCTGCTGCATTTCTTGCAAGATATGTTTCTCTCACTGGTGTAAGCAAAAACAAAAACTCTCAAAAAGTCCTCAGAGACAGGGAAACATCACAAAAACAATAACGCACCTGAAATTAGAACTATGAAGGCAGATGAGGTACCAGTGTCCCAGAACACTTATACAGCCAACACTTATACAGCAACAACTGACCTAAAACCAATGATTAATGTATAAATGCACACGACCACACACCGCCTTAGGGATTCACAAAAATCCTTCTGTGGAACCTCTCAAATGTGCTTACTTCAAATGAAGATGGAGGCAGTCATGTGACATTTTAGTTTTATGCAGAATGAAACAACTAAGAGCAGCATCTTTTACAGTCCAAAACCCGCCGCTCGGTGCTAACAATGCAAAGCTGTAATTGATGAAAGTAAATCTGCCACCACAGTTATCAGCTTATCGTTCACTCTTTGATGTGTTTTGCTGGTGGGTGTGCTATGGCGTATTTCACATTATACTTAAAAACAGACTAACAATGGAAAAACCAGCAGTTTTCTTCAATGCTGCGAAGAGAAAATAAGCGTTAATGACAGCTTTCTGCCCAAACTGGGAAAATACTTACAGTGCTGCTAGCTATTGCTCTACATTCTCTTCCCACAGTGAAGGAGTGCTCTGTCCCCACCCACAAGGACTCGCAAAAGTAGAATCCTGTCAGTCATGCCAGCCACAAGCAGATCAGCTCCACCCTCTTCTCAAATGAGGTGCCTTCCAAATGACAGCCTGTAATAACAGTAAGACCTAAACAGAGTATGACATAGAAGATGAGAACAGGGGTGAGAAATTTATTTGTAAAAATTCCTTCTACCGTGTCAATCTTTGTAGAGTAATGCTTCTTTTCACAGAGATTCTTTCTTGATAAATTCTTAAAAGCAGCATGCAAAAAGAATGAAGAAATAATCTTTTATCAAAGCAAGATGATATTTGAAGACATAGGAAGCACCGAGCCTAGGAGGTAAAAAGCAGAGACTAGTCTTAAAAATACTTCAAAGAATGTAAAACGATACGAATACTACTGATTTCTGACTAGCACTGCCAACTGAAGAGGAGTTTTAGGGGGCAGAACCTTGCAGAACCACCCATATCTAAGTGACCACAATGCTGAGTGAGGCTGAGATTGCCTAGAGGTGACACCGACCTGTCAGGTAAACCTCAGAGAGCCCCCTGAACAACTGCTGGACACCCCATCAGGTCTGCATCTGAAAGACTTGGTGGGAGAAGCTGCTCCAAGGTGAAGCTGACTTGCACTCTAGTACTGAGTATTAGGGAGGGAACAGAAATGGAATTATAGCTTGATAGTATATAGACAGTTTATATGATTTAAGACCAATAATGACTAGATCTACCGCTACGTAACATACCACACAAGGCAACTGCAATCCAGTGGCGTGGTTTTACATTATCCACTATTGAGTTTCTTCACTGGGTGACTTAATGAACATTGTATCCTTTTCAATCAGTTGCATCTAAAGCCTCTCATCTACGTCAGACAGCTGCACCCCAAGGCAACAGCATCACTGTAAACGTGTGGCTTTGCAGACCAGCATCTTTCAGTGTCAGGCCATACACACGTATTTGCATTGCTGCCCCAGCTCTCAGCAACTGGAAAGAGGGCATGGGAGCAGATGTCACTGAACACAGCTCTGTAAATCACTGAGGCTTCCTTTATCCTTTTGCTTCAGCATGAGAAACCTCAGCTCTGAAGATGTGGTAAAATACAGATTAGATCAACATTAACAGAAAACTCAGAGAAAGGTGAACTTCATTGTACATACCTTTTCCTGCAGGTTGTAAAAAACCTCAGCAGAGCCCCTCACAACACTCACAAAAATTGACTCCAAAGCTCTCTTCTCCCACTCGGTCCTACAGCTTTAATATCAAATGGAAGCGTATGACATGGCATGTGTTATCATACACAACATCTGTGAGAAGTATCTGATGAGACATCTATGTGACATGATGGATGTCGTAGATGTTGTTACAACACGACAGGGCATCTGTAGCATGTGACTTGTGACGCGTTACATACAACACAGGCATGATGTGCTACACAAGACATGCAACACTGGTGACATGGGCAATGCATTAACATCTTACATGTGTGACATGGGGTGTGCAACACGAGACGATGTGTGACAGCATATGGGATGTGACATGTCACAAGTGACACACGGGTCAAATATAACATATACATGTGTATAGGTATAGCAAGTGTGTGTATGTATACAGAGACAATACATATGCACACACCCCTCCCATCTATGTTATGTGTGTATACATTCTCACCAGCAGACCTCAACTCCTGTCAGGCAGGGAGGGGAGAGGCTGAGCTCTGAAGCAGAGGCTATTGGTGCTCTTTCCGTCCGTCTGCCTGTCTTTGGTCTGTGTGGTCAGCCACACGTGCATGTATGTGCATATAAAGTATATGTGCTCTGTGTGACTGTACCTGTTGGGGAGACATCTTCAGCCTCGTTACCGGAGCCACAATGCTCTTGCCTCTCTCAGGCTCGTTGAGCCATACATTTTGGCATCACTGAAGCAGCTGAGGAAAAGCCTGGCAAGAACTTCTACTCATTTACATTGACCAGCTCAGTGCACTCCACATGCAAGTGGCCCATGCAAGTTGAAGGAACCCTTGCTTCCGGTGACTGACTTCTATACTACACCACACTACTTGGTTATTCACGGCTTTCACACCCTTGAAATGCTTTAAATCCACTACCAAAAAGTAGCAATTGTCACCAGACAGGCGAGTAGCAGTTTGGTGATTCACAGTTTCACATTTGGAAGTAGAACGATTACTTTTTAACCCTTCTTCCACAAGCAATGTGCAGTAAATGACAAGCCACTTGGCAAATCCATGCTAAACCAAAATCTTAAAAGGCTTCAGAAAGGATACCTACAGATAAAGCACAGATTGCCAATCTGTTTCTGAAAGTGATTCTCACATTGGTATACTTCCATCCCCACCCCCCCTTTAAAGAAATGCAAATTTTCTGTTTTGTTTGCCTTCCTCTTCCCTTACCCACCCCCTTTCTTAAAGCAGTTATAAAAAAGGCAGGGAAAATGAAGAAATAAAAACACAGCCATCCTGAAACAGGAAAAAAACAAAACACTTTTAATAACTCCAAAGGGTGTATGCAGAAGGTGGGAGTGAGTGAGCAGAAATGAGGTGGCACTGGGGACCAAACACAACAGATTTGCAAAGCCAGTAGACACTCCTGTCTATGAGAAAACAGCAACTTTTGGAAAAGACCAAACCCGTTACAGACTGCTTTAATAACTTCATTTAAATTGACAAGCAGCAGCTGTGGAATGGTTCTCGTGCTGCAAATATTAACCACACAGTTAAACATTCAATTAATCAGAATTCCATTTTACTTATCCAAACCGACTTCCCACACAATCCACCTCACAGTCAGTCACTGAACTGCTCAATATGCGGAGACTTCACAATCCAGGATCCATAATTACTTTGCTCTAAGGAGCTTTGCAGCACTTTTTTAGCTCTTTGGTACAATTCAGATTGAATCTAAAAAAAGAAAAAGAAATCTCGAATGATCTCAAGAATGATGGTTACAGAGAGCTGTGTTCTTTCTACCACCAGATCATATGCACAAGCACAAACCCTGGAGAAAACAGTACCTATGAATCTCACCAGTGAGAGAAAGTGTTACAGACTCTGAAAGCATACTCTTTTTACATGCTTGGGCATTTATTGGCCTGAGAGAACTTTTTTGTTAAACATTTTTTTTAGTGTTTTTTCAGCTCAAATAATATCTTTACACAGAAAACAAACATTCAGTATCATTCAGCGCAAATCTAAACCCACGGTGAACGAACAGCGTTAGCAGTTCGACAGTCGATTAGCAAGTCATTCTATCTAAAGGTAGATTTTGAATCATGTCAAGTATTATTTCTTCCATGTTCTGAAAGATGAAAAAAAAAAGTACTTTATAAAATCTTATGTTTCACATAATTCTGGAAATAAAATGTATCTCTTGAACCAGGGAGAGGAGAAACCTGGAAGGGTGCAGATAAGTAAGATGAGCCTACATATTTTCACATATGGCCAGAAGTGAGTGAACTGTGTTCCAGCAATCAAGAATCACAGTAGCTCCTTTAACTAATTTCTCTGTATCTTATACTAGAAAGGAAAGCCTGGTACCGAATAGGTCTTCCAACGAATGATTCCTACTTTCCTACTCCTCTATGATGTAAGAATCCTTCCACAGGACTATGCTGTGGTAGAAAGATACCCATGCAACTATAAAACAAACAAACAAAGTAACACTGAAAATGAACTACTGAACAACAACAATAAAAAAAAAACCACCAAACAAACCCCACAAAGCCTTTTTAATATTAAACTTTCTCATGTGAGGAAAATGGCCAGCAACCTCCACATGCTGAGACAAAATGTGGCAGACTTTCAGAGAGAATGTTTTGAGATTAATTCACTAGATGGATTTTTCTAGAAAAGGGCCTTTTCAGACATTCGCAGGAAAGACTACCGGCAATAAAGGCGATTCAGCTGTTCAGGTGAAGCCTTCAGCAAAACAGAGTCACTTGTGGCTATCACACCACATCTGAGAGCAGCCATTAAAAGACTCCTTGCTAGGAATCCCCCCGCTGTCCTAGCTTACCTTAGCTTCATGGTATGTTGCAAATTGAAGCAAGTCATTCCGTTCTGCTTCCTTAGCCAGCAATCTGAAACGACTGAACATTGCTGCCTTGCAAAGGCGACTTGCCATGTGAGTGCCGCTCTTGAATGGTGAACTAAAGTGAAAATGAAAAAAAAACCAAAACAACAAACTTGGTAACATTTAGCCTGAATCATTACAGGGTTTTTCTCCCCCCTCTAATGCTTAGTGAATACAATCATGATTCTACTAGCACCTTCAATGAGCAAAGCGAACATAAATCAGCAGCTGTGAGAATTTAAACAAGCCAACCAAAAACCATTTTCAAACTGGAATTCATCTGAACTAGGTGGTTAACTGGTTTTAGGTACTGTGAAAACTAAAACATTCACTACAATAGAAAATGAAATAAAGATAGCAAATCAAAGAACTATGTAATTTCTTGGTATCTTCACTGTAAGATCTCTCAAACTACATCTAATCGTAGGATGCTTTCACAGATAATACTGTGGCCTCCATGCACATCTTAAAAAAAATGAATACTCCAATGAACTGGCACAGAACAATATGGCTAACCATGATTTCCAACATAATGAGAAAAGAAAATCTAACCTTTCAGTTGTTTTTCCATTTAACCCATGCACAACCTCCAGTGACACATCTGGCAACGACCAATTCAAGCTAAGAGACGCCTGTTGAAAGTCTGTTTGAATTGGCTGTGCAGCATTCACCAAGTAGATATGAGATCTGTTGACCAGGTAAGGCACGGGAAGCTCTGATGTAAGCGTATCATCAATACGATGGTTTATAGCTGCTTCTATCCCTCTTGTACTGTTGCAATTTCCATTTCCTGTGAAACAAAAAACCATCAATAAGATATAAAGTACATCCAATTAAATAAGAAAAAAGCTAAGAACGCAGATGTTTCTACTCATCTACATTATATTCAATTTCCTACACAAGACTAACGTTTGGAAAAATCAGTTCCAATGCTCAGTTCACAGAACAAAAATGATTTCAGAATTTCTTCTCCAGAGGCATCCTTATTTTCACTGGATGCCTCCTTTCTGCAATATTTATTCTTCATCATGTCTTTGTAACCCTTGCAGAAAAGGCCACTAAAATAGAAGCTGCAACACAGACTTTGACATTCTGGATTAGGAAACAATCTACAGTTTGCCCATGTTACTCCAACAGCACTTCTGACTGCCTACTACATAAACATACTTTGGTCCACAACGTCTCAAGGGATGGTCATAGAACTTCTATTAAATAGAAGGGCAATACATTATAGATTATTTTGTTTAATTTGAAAACCACTTAAGTGATCTTATTAGACATTTTTTATTGTTTCTAAGTGCACAAAATTCCTCAGAAGGGATGGGCAGGCATTCACCAACTCTTGCAGGATCTTTTAGAGCACGTCAAAAACTTCATTCTATGTTATAAAAGGAAGGGCTGCTACATGTTCCATGTCTGGGGAACTCAGGAATCTGGGTACCAAGTCTCATAAAACAAACATGGAGAGGAAGAAACACCTGAAAATGTTCAGAATAATACCCTTTAATATAATTGCATCAAGTAAATAAAAGCTACTGAAATGACTTCTGATAACAGCATGGTCTTCCTGACTGCCACAAAAGTCCTGAGAATTCAAAGACGAGTGACAAAAACAAAAACACCAAAACACAGCATCTTTTCAGAAAAGTACTGCAACTCCTGAAAGAATCACCTTGGCTTAGTTCATGTTTTATAAAACGTAATCAGACTGGAACATGAAGAGACACAGAATGGATATTAAGCTTACCGACAAGAATCCTGTTGATATACACCGGTTCAATGAAGTGACTCAGCAACGCTCCCTGGACACCAACCACTTGCCATTTTGCCAGTTTGTCACTGGCTGACATACTGCTCACTCTAAGGGCTTTAGGTGGAGAACACACACTCAGGTAAATCTTGCCTTCTACAGCAACGTGGAGACTGAGTTCTTCATTAGTTTCATAAGCAGATATAGACTGTGGTTTGAGATGTCTAAGCAAGACAGGAAAATGAACTTCAGTGAGAAAGTAATCGGGGATGTTTGTAAAGTGGCATCTAACACTGAAGCAGTGTCTAGCACTGTTGCTCAGGAAGCAATTACCAGCAGGTCTGGCCTTACATTATGGTCAATATTTGCCCATTTAAGAAACACTGCATTCGTCTGCTCAAGTGACTAGAAACCTGTAATTGGTGTTTAAATGAGAAATAGTAATGCAACCTCATGTTAGCCATCACTTGTGCAAACATTAAAAAAGATCAGCGCGTCCTACAAATAAGCCATCAACACTTTGTGCATACTTATGCTATGACAGAAGTTACTCAGAGGCTGTTCAGCTTGTGAAAAAGCGACTGTAAGGTTACTATCTCCTTTAAAGCATAACTTAACATCACCAGTCTTCAAAACATTTAAAACAAGCAGATGCAACATATTAGGGAGACGAAACAGTGAGTGTTCTGAAGCAAAACAGCTTTCCCCCTTAATTAGAGGAATGACAAAACCTGAAGTTTTGAGCTAAGCCTCTCCAATTTTATCATGACTTAAAATGTTATGAACAAAGGTGGTTTTGTTTTACTACATGATTGTATGTTATTATACACTTATCACTACCACCCCATACATTAATGCTTCCAAACATGGAAAAAAACCCATCAGAATAGCCCTCCCCTCATCTTAAAAATGTGCAACAACAAGCATTTTCCACACTCACAACGTGTTTGTCACTGCAACAAATTAATCTTCCACTACTATACTGAATACTACTCTAAAAATACCAAGGCACTTACAGGTCTGATTTTAGCTGAGCAGTTCCTTTTGGCAGCTGATTCATGTAGAGAAAGACAGACACATTTTGTTTTAGGGTAAGCAGTTCTGAGCCTGGTGCTGTGCAAAACACAGATTTCTCTTTCCTTGCTGGATTTTCATCATAGAACAGCATAAGATGTCTATAAAAATATCTAAAAGAAAGTGTTAAATAACAGTAAACATGAAATACACTACTTTGTTTCCAAATACATGGTCATTCACATTTAATTCACATGATTTGCAAACAGTCCAGAAGGTACTAACCAGAAAATGCAACAGCACTTACATTCACATTTGCAAGCAAAACCGAAATACACCAGGTCTCACCTAAGCAGGGAACGTCTTGCAATAACGATGGCATGGCTGTCATGCAACACTCTTCCATGCAGTTGAAAGCACTGACTGTAGTTACATTCCCCTGTTCCTAGAGCTACAACTTCATGCTGTCCACCTAAAAAGCAAACGTGTTTTTATGGTGTTGCGTGGGTTAAGCTTGTCTGGCTGTTAGGTGCCCATCATGCTGCTCTCACACCCCCTGCCCCCAGCAGGTTGGACTCGATGATCCTAAAGGTCTTTTCCAACCCAAATGATTCTACAATTGTATTTAAAAATAAAACTAAAAAGCTCAGGTATCAAGATAGACACTTGCCATTTACCATCATGAGCAAAACAGACTCAATCTTTATTGCCAATTAGATCAGGATAGTGAGAACTCAAAGCCAAAGCCACCTTCCCCCTATCCCCGCTTCCTTACAGATTCAACTTCAATCCCAACTCTTCTATCTCCTCTCCTTCCTGCCCAAGTGGTTCAAGAGCATGAGGAAGCATCAGTTCCTAACACTTGTGTCTCTGCTGCTCCTTCCTCCTCAGCCCTTTCCTGCTCCAACAGGGGGGCCCTCCCACAGGATACATTCTTTCCTTCACAAATCACTCCAGCCTGGGTCCTTCCGACAAGCTGCAGCCCTTCCCACAGAGCGTACTCCTCCAGGAACGGACTGCTCCAGTGTAAGTCACCCACAGGTCCTGCCAGAAAACCTCCTCCAGCATGGGCTCCTCTCCACAGAGCACAGCTCCTGCCAGAAGCCTGTTCCTATGTGGGTTCTCCATGGGCTGCAGCTTCTTTCAAGGCATATCCACCTGCTCTGGTCTATACAACTTACTCCTCTTTGAGACAGCACAAAAAAATGCTTATGCAGGTCTTGAATAATTTAGAGCTGCCCTTTACCTTTATTCACCAGGTCAGAAACATGTTAATCTGTCTCTCTGGGAACACAGACAGACAAGTTTTTCCCCTCCACAACACTCACAATCAAAACAGACTTGCCTTTTTCAATGATGAAGGCAGCCAGTGAACTGCCACAACTTCGGTAGTCAGGGTGTTTGGCAGTCAGGTTGTTAAATACTTCTTCAATCATCTGTGTAAGTTTTTGATATGCAGACTGTCCTCCTAAATAAAACAATAAAAGTCATCAAGACCCAAGTTTGCAGAAGGTAGGAAAAACCAGACCTGATGAACCACTTGCCACATAAATCTAAACACATGGTAAAAGCACTATCAACACACACTTCTGAAGATTATCAGGATGGACGGAAATAAATTAAAAGATAGGAATGCCTGAACACCTTACGCTTTTATTATTCATGATAAGATACCAGGGATACAGATCAGGTTTAATCCCCTACTACACACAGTATTTCAAGTAAGGACAGAAAAACTGTGTCTATTTCTGTCATCAATTCACCACTTCAGCCCAAGCGATTTACTGAAGTTGTGTCCATTTGTAGAATTGATGGTCAATACCCCACGTTAGTGATGCCAATTCTTACGGTGTTACTCAAAGAGAAAACAAAATAACAGGAACTTCATACTAAAAGGGCAATGTGAATCAACAGAGGAAAAGAAACCTAATTCCTTACCAAAGCTGATCCTTGAAAAACGAAGACAATTTGATGGACCTTGGGGCTCAGCAGCAATATAGGGAGGACCTAAAAATGTAACAAAATTTTCAAATGGACACTCCAAGTTTCAAAACATGCATCTCACATTATTTCTAGCAAGTTAAAGAAAATAGATAGAGAGTTAGAAACTTTTCCGATTTTGAAGTCCTTGTAAAGTGTAGAACTATTTAGGCAGCAAACCTTAAGAGAAGACAGAAGGTATGGTAACCGAATTCTTTTCACGTAGAAAAACAGTGTTGAAGCATTTTACTCATAAAAATTCAAAACCACTTATGATCAGCTTCATATTCCTGTTACCTTATGAGTAGCAAATCAAGCGCAACAGCAACAAATAAATTAATTCCGTCAGTATCCTCCGCTCTGAGCTACAAGTTGATGCAACTCCTAATGCACAAAAGATGGGGCGGGGCGGGGGAAGGCAGTTTCAGAACCCTACGACAAACAGCTCTGCCCCAGGGGGCTGAGAAACAGAAGCATTTCATAATACTACACAGAGACTCTGCACAGGAAACCTTCAAGCCAAGCTTTTCAAGTCCTAATTAGGTGTTGCTAGAATACTTACCTGGCTTTCCAGCTCCTCTACACTCTGAGCTAAGTATCTCATCGAGAGCCAATTTAGCTGCATTCATTTTAGATTCCTTCTTGTTTTTTCCCAGTCCAGTCTTGTAGCAGACACCATCAACCACAGCACAAAAGGCAAAATAAGGCCTTATGATATCGCCTTTAAAGAAGGAAACAAGCAGACACAATTAGTGAAATTACTTTAAAGCACTTTTATCCATAGCTTTACACACTTGCATTCATTTTGAGTACAAGACAAAACCACAACTTGACATAGCTGTGTAGATAACAAAAGGGCAGCCAAGAAGCAACAAAAGTGGAGGGCAACGCAACCAACAGCAAAAAAAACACCCAACCAAAATCAGCTGTATTAGTGCCATCAATACGTAACTGCAGAAACCCAGATCACCTCAAGGATACACAAATATTTTATTTCAGAAAAGTAGTAGCATTTACCTGCCACATTAGTTTCTTTCAGTTCAAGTTTTGCATGGTACATTTGTGCAAACTGATACAAGGCAGATACTGGGTTTATTTTTCCCTCTTCATATTTTGCAATAAACTCCTGTAGGTTGGTCTTTGAAGGAAATGCTGATAGTAAAATAATAAAATAATAGAAGGTTATGAAACAAAATTAAGAACTGAACACATTCTACACCAGATTAAATCTGTTTACAATAAGAGCTTTTCAGATGCTTCTTAGAAGAATGAAAAGCAAAACCATTTACTGCACAGCATAGTGCTTGGTACTGAATCTGGTACTGAAACAGTCCAGCAATCGCGAAATGGCGTGTGCCTCCTCTCTAAAAGCCATCAAAGCTTTTGAACACTAAATCCATTAACCTCTGAATATAGACAAGCATTGCATGGAAATACAACTCGTATTCCCCCTCCCCTCCAACTCCGTGATCAAATGAAAGTTGCTGACTGCAGATTTAAAACAATGGAGCCTCTGACTCTTCAGACAAAACTACAAAGCTGTGGAATTCCTGGTCATTAGACAAGACAGAAGTTTTAGTAACCACACACATTATTCAAAAAGCAGATAACTCATTCATAGGAAAAGAAACCCACCCACAAAGAGCTGCTCAATAGAGAGATGGCACCTTTGGCTGAGGTGGCCAGGACAAAACACAGGGAGAGCCTCACTGCATACAACACACACACCCCCAATTAACCACACTTGGAAGCAGGAGAGCAGGTGGGTGGATATTTCACCTGTCCTAGCACAGACCCCTTATGCTCTTCAGAGGCCAATGTAAAGCAAGTTACTCAAGTTTTAAGAGACTTCTACAGATTCTGAGAAATTGTCCCAAGGCAAACACACTTCTGAGTTTCATTCTCAAGACAAACTCTTCTGAGGAGCACACTGTATCTAGACAGCTGTCTTTGACTTACAAGGTTTCCTACAAAATAACCAAGTAACATTTCCTTTTAAGGGATTCAAAATAATAAAAAAAAAAGAACTTTTTTTCCCCTTTATCCTTCTAGGATGGATAGCATCTCCAGCTTTAGGGTTGCCATATGCTCAGGCACAAGTATCTCCCAGACAAGAAAACCTAAACTGTTACCTCCAAGTCTCATGAATAGATGCCTTCACCTCAATGCAACTATTGGAAAACAAAGAACTCAAAATACATCTTGGGATACCTAGAACTGCAGTTAAAACTTTTCTCAGTGACGTCTATGAAAATTCATGCAACAGCACATACCCTGCCTGTTGGGAATCTCTGCAGCACTTCTGATGTAGAACTTGTATTTTGTAATTATAAACTGATGCAGACGACACAGCCCGCACTACACCAAATCTCGAACAAACTTCCAGTACAAACAGACGTATGAATATGGAGTCGAGCAGATAGTAAAGAATTCATTTAAGAAAATACAGTGGTAAATAAAGGAAGCAGAGGGTTACAACCGTTCAAAAAAGGGAAAAATCATAGAGTTACTGTTACTAATTTTAACAATGTACTTTAACGGGTAACCCCAGTTTATTAAATCAAAACTCTACCTGGATTTTGCAGCCCCTCTGGTGGGCTGCACGTCTCAGGAGATGGAAGTTTTGGCCTGACAGTAGGAGACCGAGAAAACGCCTTTAAAGATGGCCGGCCGGGAGCCCCAGCTGGCGAAGCCGTCTTTTGTTTGGGGTCCAACTTGGGGATTCCAGCACCCTGAAACCAGCCACTGCTGCTAGCCATGATCCACCGGCCTAAGTAAGTTTCACAGTACGGTTAAGAGACATTAAAGGCCCGTTACGAACTTGAAAAGCCGTTTCATGAGAGCTCGAGGGAACAACTCTCACCCTTCTCCCCTGGGACGCCCCGTGTCCTACCCGCTCCCAGCCAGCGCCAGGAAGTTCAGAGCCGCTGCTCCCAGGAGTTAACCAAGCTCTAAAGACTCCAGGCGGCTCTACACCTCCTCTTGCAACCAGCTCCAAGGGCCGGACAACGGCCTAGGTGGCTCTCGAGGGAGCGAGCCGAAAACTAAAGCAGCAAAGCTCGCCGGTTTGCAGGTAGAGCCGAAGGCTCGGGGAGCTGCTCTCCCCTAGGCCGTGAGGAAGCCCCCGCCCGCCGGGCTCGGCCGCCCCGCCGCAGGCAGTGCCGGAGCTCTCACTCGCGACGAGCCGGTGGAGCACGCGCAAGGACGAAGTCGTCTGCGCGGGAACTGCCCCGCACCGCCCTCAGGGTTGGGCCGAGGGCTGCCCCTCCTGCCCCACCCACCGCCCCCCCCGGGCCCACCCGCCCCTCTCCCTCTAGCTGTTTTCGCACCCACATCACGCCCCCCCTCCCCATCTAGCCAAGCTCCCCATCCTATTACCCTCTCCCGCCCAACCCTTTACGCGGCAATTCACATT
>JANHFX010021880.1:31366-62475 GCA_027560015.1 Chloroceryle amazona | reverse complement strand
CTTGGGAGAAGAGCACGACCCCACCTGGCTCCAACCTCCTGTCAGGGACCTGTTGAGAGGGAGAAGGTCTCCCCTGAGCCTCCTTTTCTCCAGGCTGAACAAGCCCAGGTCCCTCAGCCACTCCTCACCACACTTTTTCTCTAGACCCTTCTCCACCTTTGTTGCCCTTCTCCGGACACACTCCAGCTCCTCAACATCCTTCTTGATGTTAGCGGCCCAAATGTGATGGATGGGAACATGAGCCCACAAGTGGCATGCTCCTGCTTTACCTCCAATGCCAGGGCTGGGAGCAGAGCTGCTGGAAAGCTCTTGTGCTGCCTCCAGAGCAGAGGAGCTGCATGTTGCATAGCCATGAGAGTGGGCTCAGCACGAGCAGTGGAAGGTCTGGCAGAAGCAGCTGTGCTGACTCCTCTGCAATACGGCCCCAATGCTGACAGTGACCAGCCCCATGTGTACAGCCTGTGACTGGTGCCAGGGGACCCCCACTGCCTTCCAACTCAGCTGTGCTCTCCCACCCTGTGGCACCATTCTCTGGCCCATGGGCACTGTTGGGATGGTCCATTGGCTATACCACCAGCCGGGTGTCATTTGAAATGTCTGCACCTCCTCCAGTGACTCGAGCCAAGCCAGAATCAGCACATGCAAAGACAGATTGCTCAGGCTGGCTCCCCTGTGAGGAAGGAGAGTGTTGGAGGAGGGATGCAGGGCCAACGAGCACACAACATCCTTCCCCACCTCAGGGCTGGCCTACTTTTCCCCTTGGTGAGAGGGACCCAGTGTTGGCAGGAGAGATATAACCCCAAGCAACTGAGCACCCACGACCTTTGAAGGACCCGAGAGCAGTGAGGTATTTACAGCAGCGTCGTGGCCGACCTCCAAAGAGTGCAAATTACTTTTTGCCTCCTTAAATATTCTTCGTGGTGTCTGTGAAATGCCAAAAGCACTGGAGCAGCTCCAGCTGAAATGGATAACTTGGTGTTACTCATTTGGCAAAGCAGAATTTTCACCTCCTGTCCGAAACCATTACATGTGGCAACCGGGCTGTTCAGTAGCCCCTGTGTTTAACCCCCAGGGTGGTTGCCTCCCAGCCCTTCGCACAGTGCTGGCTCCAGGGTAAATAAGCAGTTTGCACAAAGTTAGAAGCACTACGGAAACGTACGATCTCTGTGTTAAACTGGCTGGGCTGTAGGTGGCAAATAACTTCAGCAATTCCCAAATGGCTTCAAAACATAGCGGCTGCAAAGAGGCAAATTAGTCATTTTATGCTCTAAATACTTAACGTCAGTGCTAAAAATGAAGAGGTGGAAGAATATCCCGGCGAAGCGGATCAGGATGCAGCCGAAAACAAAGCCCATCCTCATCTAGGTGTAAATCGGATTGGAGCAGCAGCAGAGCCAACACAGCGATGCTGCTTTACACCCACGGACTGAGCAGAGCTATGGGACAGTGACCCATATGACCCTTGAAATATTCACACTGGAAACCAACAGTCTCCCCTTATTTCTGACCATGCAAAATGGAGGCAAAAAAGATGACTTGAGACATGCTGAGCGACATGAAAGGCACAGTGTGAGGCTTTTCTCCTGGGTGTGGGAAATGAGGAGGGAGAGATAGGAAGCTGGCATTGAGTAAAGGAATTAGAAAAAAAATAAAGGACTAACGAGAACAGGCTGTGGTGTGCCCTGAGAGGGATCAAGGCGGCAGCTTTCCGACGTGGGCTAACTGAGGCAGCAGTAATGCGGACCGGGAGCGGCAGAGCCCACGGCTCTCACCCCGGGATGAGCAGAGCAGGAGCTGCTCAAAGCTGACCGGTCCTGCCGGTGGGTGTTGCATTGGCCAGCTTTGAGCTGGGAATGGAGCCTGGCACTGGGGCTCTTTTACTCGTTTGATTAGCTCCTTTTCCTTTGGCAGCTGAAAGGCCTCTTGGCAGCACCAAGGGCTTTGCGTCTTGTCGAGCTGAATAGAAGGGAGCAGGGTTTTGGCAGGGACAAAAGAACATAGCACTGCTCCATCAATGGCCTCATTACTGAGTGCTGGGGCTCGCAAAGAGTGGCGGAGAGCGATGGAGAGCTTTCTTCTGGTCGGCAAACACGGCTTGGAAATGCATTTCCAGCTTGACCTATTACTCTGAAGCTATCAGCTCAAAGGGAAGTTGAAAGCTTGACAATTTTTATCTGCGGAGATGCGAGCGTGTATTGTCTGTCCCTGAGCTGTGGGTCTGGAAGCCAGCCTGCGTGTGTGTGGCTGTCGAGCGCGAGCAAGTGAGCTGAGCCATCTGAAGCAGAAGGGTGGCACAGAAAGTGAAGGGGCAGGCGGGTTTGCAGGAAGGGGTTGGAGTGCCCCAGACTGTTCAATGGGCGCTCAGCACCTGATCGCATTGGGACCAAGGGCAACAGCTGGCTCGTCTCATGTTCATGGCTCTTGAAAAGCTAAAAGAATGCAAGAAATCAGGCAGCAAATACTCTGAGGAGGTAGCTGGTGACCCAGCTGGCTGTATTTAGCTCTCATTCTGTAAATTTATTACATTATAAATTACATATTTGTTCATTCAGACATAATGACAAGACTGTCCCTGCAGATGCCATTAATGACCTGAGCAGATACATTTTTAAAGGCATCTAGGTGAGGACTTTTAACAAGCCAATAATAACGTACCCTGCAAAACCTCTTTTCTCTATTGTCAGGTCCAAACAACAGGATTTTCAGGAACATTCATTGTTCCCTGTTGATAACAATCTAGAGCCCAGCTTGGTATGACTTAGGTTAGGTCAGTACCAAGCGCTCTGGAAAATCCCAACCCCTGTGTTAACATGAACAAATTTAAGAGCCAGTTGTACAGAAGGTGGTACAAAATGCACAATACCTGTCATGTTGAAGTGGGGCTGAGTGCTTTGAAAATGTATGCGCAAGGGAAAACTTGAGGTGGTCTGTGGGAATCATTTCATGTGGAAGAGAAGTTCAGCCACATAAGGATGAAAGATACGGCAGTGAAAGGCGATCCAGGAACACTGCAAAGGAGATGGGCAGAAAATTATCAGATAATAACTGGAGAGGATGAGAGTGGTCAAACTCCAGCTTTGCTCCACCAAGGCAATCTTGGAGGAATTCCCTGGAGTTAAGCTAAATTAAAACCATTTCAAGGAAGGGGAGTGAGAAGCAAACCTCATCATCTCAAAACTTGCTCATCTAGAGCTCTGCTTGATGTACCGAGATGAATAATAAATAGGAGCTGTCCATCCATGCAGACAGATTTGCTCTGCTCAGAGCAGAGGGTGCGGAAAAAAAGTGTGAGACGAACATTTCCCAGCAGCTCTCCCTCTGCAAACATCTTGCCTCACGTGGTATTGATTGGAGAAGGGACAAAGGAAAGACATTGGTTAAATAAAATGTTTTAGCATCGGGCAGGACATCAATGGCTGAGATGTTCATCATCCCAAAGAGACTCTGAGGGAGAGCATAAGGCGAAGGCTGGCTCAGCCCAGGGCAGAGACCAGCACACGCACACCCTGATGCCCTCCATCCCACCTGGCCACCCCACGGAAGTGCCAGGGCTGCCTCCTGCTCTGCTCTTGTGTCAGGACCCCACTCCTGGCACGGTGGAGCTCCATGTCACTTGTGCTGCCCAGGAGCTGGGAGCCAGCTCAGGAGGAGCTCCTGACCCAATGCCTGTCAGGTTCCTGGGGCATCCATGCCACCTTCTGGGACGCTGAAGAAAAGCTCCAGCAGTTCACTTGGCATCATGATCCTAAAGGTTTTAGGCAGTCCCATGAGACTTGAGGCAGAGGAAAGGTAAGAGCAGGGCGTCTGCAGGCAGCCGTCTTGGCTGGCGCTG
The DNA here is from genome assembly GCA_027560015.1 of Chloroceryle amazona. NCBI lineage: Eukaryota > Metazoa > Chordata > Aves > Coraciiformes > Cerylidae > Chloroceryle > Chloroceryle amazona. The sequence continues at coordinate 58,643 of JANHFX010021880.1, read as the reverse complement.
GGGAGCCTCTCCCCTCCCAGTCTGATATCAATCCCATGGCTGATCTCAGGGGCATTCCACTGCAGCAGTCACTTACGTAAGTGCAACGTGCACATTAAACAGCACCACAGTGGAGACTCTTCAGGGGAGGGCCACGGGTGCCACCAGAGGGACGTGGAGGGCAGAGGGGTCTGCGCTTTGCCCATGCCTGAAGCCTCTAGGCTGCTCTCCAGGCAGCTGGCTCAAAAGGCCCTAAGAACAAAACCAGCCTTGCAGCCATAGAGGAGAAACCGATTCTTCACCTTGGACTGCACACAGATGCTCGCACACTGCATGGCTCTGGGAATCTTAAAAAAGGGGTGAAAACACAGTTCTTTCAGAATGGAAAGAGCTGGAGGGATGCTCTGCTGCTCTGGCACCTCCTGCTTTGCTGCCCTGGGCTGTGAAGGGCAGGAGCAGCTCCAGCGGTGGGAACCTGGGCTGGCTAAAATCAATAGTGTGCTGCAGTCCTGGCTGGAAAGCTCCCGGGACCCAGGAAGGCTCTGCCTCGGACAATGGATTATTTTTAACTAGCCCGAATCTTCAAATGCTCTAGCTTAAAAAAGGGGGAAATGAAAAGAATAGCTGATTTGTGCAAACTCCCTTGCTCCCATTAGGTCGGTGGAAGTGGTGCTATGCATTTCAATGGGGGCAAGACTGCTTCTCAGGAGACAAATTGCACCCTGTCCCTTTGCATACTCGCTGCAGCTAGTCCTGGCTTGCTCAGCTTCGCTCTTTCCTGGCCCCCCTACGAACACCCTTCCCTCCCTGATATGGTCCCCAGCAGATTTTTTTGTTGTTGTTGTCATTGAGCTATTCATTTTCCATAGGCTGCCTTCATTCCCGTGGCCTTTTGCAGCTAGGAGACAAGATGTTGCCTTGGAAACAAAGCCCCTTAGATGTTTGGAGTCTCTGGGATTGCTCTGTCTGCTCTCAAGTACTTTTAGGTTATTTTTATTAACCACACAAAGATTCAGCAGGCTTGTAGCCAAGGCAGAAAGTAGCCCTGGGAGGTGGAGGGAAGGCGAGTGTCTTACTGGCATCGCTCGCTCTGCTGGGGATATTATTTTTTGCAGTGTACCACGGGCTGAACGCCTGCGAGAGAAATGGCATCTCCCGAGACGTGCTGCGCACGCAGGGCTGTTCCCAGGGCTGGGATGGCTGCGGGTGGGTGGGCAGAGCCACGGTAGTGCCAGGGAGAGAGCAAAACAGAGGAAGGAAGAAGAGTAACTAAGGGTGGCAGACACTGAAGTTTGTTGGGGTTTCTCACTCTCTGACCCAGTGACCATGCCAAGGAGGGATTGCTGCACACGCTGCGGCTGAGATGTACATGGTAGCTATAGGCCTGGTCTACTTATTTTAGAGGAAATCACATTTCCCAGACGTGTTAGACAACTGAGAAAGTCTCCACTCCAAGGTTTTATCGGCAGTTCTGCTCTGTGCCACGTGGGGACTTGGGGGCAGCATAAACAGCCCCCCAGCCCTAAACCTCTCTGCGGGAGAGGACCCCTCCTGCACGGGGGCTCTGGGAGGCAGTGGGAGGCTGCGCTGCTCCGTTTCCCCTTCTCCACAGGCATCACTGCATGACACTGCCAAATCCCAATTCCTCGGTGAAGAACATTTCAGAGCGGGCTTTTTACTTCTTCTTCTGCAAAGCTGCAAACAAAATAAAAGAAACAAAACAAAAGCTGATTAAAAGAAGCTCCCTAATCCTCTGGTGGTACTTGAAATATTTCCAAGCCAGCAAAAGCCTTCCAGAGGAAAAAAAAAGTGAATAGATAATATCTTTCAAAAAAATAATCAGTACCATGTTAAGCCTGTGCCTGTTACTCATGTCCACACAGTCCTCTGTGCTCTACAACCATGAGGGAGGGCTTCAGCTGCAGCGGCTGCATGACTTGCAGAGCCAGGGAGGCTGGCACAACAAGAGGGGGAATGGCAGAGGGGAAGGAAGGAAAGCACTGGAATAAGATGGGGAGGCAAGGACTGGCAGCGTCACACCTGCAGAGGTGACCACCACCAGGTCACACCTGTGGAGAGAGCTGATAGCTCTTGATAGTGCTTGAGGTGCTACAGCTGTTCCCACTCTTGTCTACAGATGTTGATGCCACCCCCACAGTTCCATGGGGCTCAAGGTGATCTGCAATGGCAGTAAATGTTTCAGGGGAGGGATCCATCCTATATTTCCTATATGTGTCACACAGAATTACACACAAGGGAGCAATTTTGCTGTTTGTGGCATTTTCCATCATAGCTGAGCCTCACAGATGCCCAGGCTAGCAAGATACTCACAGATTTTCTTATCCCTTCTGGTGCATCCTCACCAGAGTGAGAGAGTCTGCCTCATCCTCCCAAGTGTCATAAATGCTGGGTGCTTTTTTTCCCCCATTGTTGCTGCTTTTCCTTGTCAATACTACGTGATGCCATGGTTACAGAGATGAAGGACTAATCCAGTGACAGCAGGTTATGGGCTTTTTGGGTTTGACATTCTTTCATGCTATATTTGTGCCAGAAGAATAAATAGTAAATACACAGAAGAGCATCAAAGATTTCTTCCAGGCCCCAGTCTATTTCTGCCTATCCTTGTTAAGCCATTATAAAGATATTCCACTGCCAGCCGCTGATTTTATAGACTATCCTGTCATCTAATGCTGCACCTGAGGTCCCATTTATCCATTCTCTCTGAAAAGAGCAGTTAATAAAAGAAAGTTCCTGTTAATAACCCCGAGAACAGCTTCCCCTGGAATGGAAATGCTCACACCAACCTACTAGACTCCTTTCCTCCCTCTCCCTCTTCTCTCGCTTTCTCTCTTTTCCTTCTCTCTCCCATCCTCTCCCTGCCAAAGGGCTGAGGTTTTCTTGATGCTCTGGTAAGGAAAATATAAGATATTTTTGTTGTTTTTCAGCAACCTGAAACAATAAATAAGCAAATCTGTTAGTGTGTGAAGTGCCTCAGCACCAATAAGAAGGAACTTGCTGGAGGTTAGTCTCTGTAATCCCCCCTGATCAAAGGAAGAGCTCTTCCAAGCCTGTTAAAAGCACCCAAGTCTTGATTTTGCTGGAGATACAGCAGCATGAGAGAGATTCAGTAACAAATTTGTCTTTCATCTACTCTGAACTCTGGGTCTCCTTCTAGGCATCCACAGACACCCCAACCAGACACTTCTGAACCTCAGCCCCCTCTGATGCTGCTTCTACTTGCAGCAGGACCTCAGGAAGATGCCCCTCCACCCCCACATCTTCAAAATCCTGGTGAGATCTTCAAAATCCTGCAGAGAAGGCATCACAGGCAGCTGAAAATAAAGAGGGAGGGAAGCTGAACAAAGGTCGTTGTAAGAGATCACGAGCAAAACTTTACTAACCAGCCACTCAATGAATCACATCTCATTTCAGCCCATCCCCTTCACGGTGTTAATATGATGCCTCTTGAGACCACAGAGGCCTCCAGGGTGACTCTGTGGCTCCAATGCTGGTTGTGGGCAGCCCAAAAAAGCGAAAAGTTACCAGAGCAGTGCAGACAAAGAGTTTCCTTGGGTAGCTGCATTGGGAACTGCTGCTGGCAGTAATCCTGAAACGACCGCAGGTTTGCACACTCCCATTTGCACACTTCCATCATCTCTGTTTATAGAGGTTCCCCAGAAAATATTGATGTGCCACAGGGAAACTTGGGTAAAGCAAAGCACTGCCATTTTTTCAGAGGTCCCTCTTCCAAGAGTACTTCTTTAAAGAAGTAAGGGAAACTCGCTTATGTTTGCAGAGAAACTCAGCTCCCCAAGTGTCCTCACTTCCTGGCACGATGCCCAGTTAGTTACCATTTAGCCAATGGCCAGGAGAGCTCTTAGCCCACAGTGCCAGCACCTCCTCTTACCTTCACCACGTAGATGTCAGACTTCACATACCCCATTTTGCTCCTGTAAAGTCTCAGTCAAACCCGAGGAGAACCCCTGGTCTGCACTCAGCAATAGTCATCCTGGAAGGCATTTGGTAAATTTTCCTGTAAGGCATTAGTGAAAGAGTACAGGACTGAAAACCAGGGCATTCGAGGTGGTGGGAGCCCAGATGAAACCAGCAAGTAAGCAGTAAATGAAGGACTTGTGATGAGAAAGTTCTTGCTATACTTATTACTAGACCTGGACAGAAATGTTTGATGAATTTTCTAATAACCACAGTCTAAAAGACAACAAAACCATTTGTAAAATCCAGTCAAAATCTACAGGTAGTCACGGGCAAGAGGAAGCGATGTTAAAATTTGGAGAATTTTTCAAAAGGATTTGCCATTTGCATGAGGCCAAAGAGTTTTGTTTTCATTCAGTTTTCCAAATTTTCATTTGGAAACAAAATTTGTTGTTTGAAAACTGACTTGAATTTAAAATAATAATACTGACTTCCCAAATAACTTGAAACAAACTCAAATATTTTGATAGAACTCAAAGCAATTGTTCTGAGTGGATGTGAAATGAATTTTTTCAGAGGTTTTTGGGTCCACAGAAGGATGCAGGGGAACATGTTTGATTCGAGCTGTTTTTTCACACCTACTTGTTCTGTTCCACCACCAAATGGAATATTCAGAATTATTTGGCTGTTTTGATACCTGCTTTCGCACCGACAATGCAAGAAATAGTTTGAGACACCCTGCGAGGGAGAAGATTTGGGCATGGACACCAAACCCACTGCCTGCTGTAGCTGTTTCAGTGGAGTCCAGAAAGAAAGCCCTACCCAGATATCCCTGTTATGAGCTAACATAAAGGAAAGGAAGTTGGAGCCAGGTGGGGGTCGGTCTTTTCTCCCAAGGAATGAGCAACAGTACAAGAGGAAATGGCCTCAAGGACCTGAGGAACAATTTCTTCCCCACAAGGGTTGTCAAGGGCTGTCCCAGGCTGCCCAGGGTGGTGCTGGAGTGCTCATGATCCCTGGAGGGGTTTCAAATCCATGGAGATGCGGTGCTGAGAGACACAGTTCAGTGGTGCCCTGACAGTTCTGGGTTAACAGCTGGTCTTGATGATCTTAAAGGTCTCTTCCAACCAAAATGATTCAATGATTCTATGAAAAGAGGCAACAGGGAGCTGGAATTTAGCAAGATTGGGGTGAGATGGGGGTATTTTTCCTCTCCACTTTGTCCTTTAAGCACATATATATCTTCAACACAGATCACCAAGTAAAAGAGGAGCATAACATGAAACAAAGCTCTTTCTGATTGAAAGACCATCATTTCCTTCGGGGACAGATGACTGTAACCCTCAGATTTAGTCCTTCATCATACAAGGCACTGATAAACCCACTAGATTAATTGTGGAGTGGAGATTAGCACCCACCGTTCAGCGTTGAGCTCTGAGCATTAAACTAATTACTAGGTTCCAGTGCTGCACAGCTTCCCAGCAGGAAAGCACTGCCCTATAAATCATCATCCACGGGTGGCATTTAGCCAGAGATGTTACAAAAAATCCCGCTTTTTCCTGGGAATACACCCACCGTAGGGGCTGGTTTCCCTTTCTGTCCCCAAGACAAAGCCTGTTTCCCACTTTCATGGTGGGAAAGCTTGGAAGGAAGCCGTGTCCCCTCTGCTCTGCCACCCTTACATAGCTGCCCAAAGGGATGCTGGTGTGGAAAATCTCAGAAGACATGTGAAGAGTGGAAGATGAGGAGGCTAAAGCTGTCAGGAATTCCCAAAGCCAAAGCAAGCTCCCAGAGAATCACCATCACTCCCCCTTGGCTCATCCTCAGCTTTGCAGGGAATGCAGAATAGCCATTTATTTTACAATTGCCCAGAGCCGATGCAGCTTCCCCACCTCCTCTCCCACTGTGGGGTATTGGGCATTTCCCTGATGTTTCCTGCACCACAAACACTCCAGTGCCATTGCATTTTATCCAGCAGAGAGGATTTTGCAGAGAGGAGAAGGGCAGTAGGCTGCCAGGATTTTGTTCTCTCGTCTTTCTGTTTCCAGCGCTGCGGCAGAGCGCTTCCCTGCGGAGCATGAAGCCATGCGGCTAACATCCCCCATCTGTGGCTCTCTCTCATCCCCTCCCTGGTGGGCAGCACAGCCTGCATCTGTGTGGCCTGAAAGTCATCAGCAGGGGATGATGTTTGGGCTTGCAGGGCCCCTACCCAGCCCTTTTGCTTGGCGCTTGTAGGATGGATGACCCATCAAAACATCCTGTCCTCAGAGGGATACTGGTGGAGTTTGCGGTGGCTCTCGGTCTCCCAGGGGTGCCATCTTCTGAGTTAGAAGTGACTGGGACAGACAGAGTGCTGTTTCCTCACCTCCCATTGCAGCTGCTGGGTCAGGACCCGTTCTAAGACCATTTAACATGTTTTCTGGCTTCCCCATCCTTTCTTGGATAATACAGGTCAGCCATCCACCATGTTTGTCTCACCCAGCTCAGGAGCTCTTCTGAGGTCCTCAGGAGCAGGGGAGGACCCTGCAATTTCCTAGAGCAAAGCAAATGTTGGAAATTACCAGCCCTTCAGCAGCATCCTCTTGTGGGTTGAGCTCCATGTTGTTGGGTGGTGGGTTTTTCCACCTCTCTGGTGAGTGAAGAGCTATTTCCTACAGGACATAGGGCTGTAGGAACAGTGATGGTGGCCAACTGGCAGCCCAAGAGCTTAGTCTAGTCCATGCATTATCTAGTCCCTGGACTCCTAGACAGTCACTGGTCCAAGCCAACAGGGAATATTATTGTTCACGTGTTGCAGGAGGGGAAAAGAAGTTTAACCCACAGAAGAGTTAGCAAATTTCATTTATCAGCTGCAGTATCACATGGAATGGGTAGGAATAAGGGCAGTACCAAACACAGATCAACTGGCCTGCCTTTAGAGCTGCAGTATCTGCAATCAGTACTGCTCAACATCTTCCAACAGAGGAAGCAGCAGAGAGAAGAAAACCATCTGTAACAAGGTTTCAGGGTAGAGATCCTAGACCAAGTAGCAGAGACAGAGGAGTAGTTTGGCCAAACCAGTCAGAGGTGATTGGACCATCTTGGCTCCAGGAAAATATGAAACCCAGGGTTTTACTCTCTGCTAGCCAACCAGCACAACCTTGGGAGAAGATCTGCACATCACCATGGCTGTTTGGTTATGTTTTCTGTACAGAATAGCCTGCCTGGGCATCGTACCCGTCAGCGAACCTTGTTCTGAACTGTTTTATGTGAGCAGGGTCGAAGGTGGCTGTGTGATGCTGTGCAAAGCCATCCATCTCTAACTTCATTAGTTAGGCTTAGCTTTGCTGTGTGATGCATATTACTAGAGAGTGCTACGCTGAGCTTCATGTCACAGTGAACCATCTTTCCCAGACCACTGGCAGGAGCTTTCCAGATCTGCCTCCAACTAGCAGGGGTGCAGAGGGGATGTAGTTTTGGTGCATACCTCAAGGTATTCTCTTAAGGGATAGATTTGAATAAGTTATTTGAATGATATTATATAGTATAATCTATTTGAATAGTTCTGGATAGTTTTTTCCTAGCTCAGTGCCTTACAGGGTCTCTCGGCAAGCCAAATCCCAAGCAGAGGTGGGAGACCTCTATTAAATGTTCTGAAGGTGGATGGAAGACCAGAGGAGGAAGGAAGAAGGTTGTATGTTCTTCAGTGAACAGCAGCTTCTCATGCCTGACAGATTCAGAGGTCAGCTCTGAAGCACAGATGTATGGGAGAGGGAGAGTGAGGGGGAGAGTCATACATGTAGCTATTTATCAACATCTACCAAAGCTCCTACAGACTTGGAGCTGGGCCCTGGATGTCTCTGGAAGAGGCGTATTCACCAGCAATGCTTTGTTTCCAGTATTCATTCAGGCTGCAAATGCCATGAAGATAACTGCCTTTTGTTGTGACGCAGCCACACATCAGCTGGAAAGCAGGATCCAGGTTTCTGAGATGCTCTGTAAGGAAGAGATTTTCAGTTTATGAGCTGTGTTCTACCCCCAGGTTGTGAGACCTCGTTTCCCACTGAAGCAGCAGAGGCACATAACGCTGTGCCCTGAGGTCAGGATCTGGGTCCCACAAGAGGGTTTCAAGATATTAATTTGATTCGCCTCAGGCTCCTGACTGGTGATGGCCACTACTTTTTTTCACAAGATTTCTTGCTGATGACTGGTACCGTGCCTCTGGTTTGTCTTGTGCCGCCAGCAGCATGCAGTGCTTCCCTCTTCTTTCCCCCACCGACTGATTTTCTGAGATGCCCTGAGATGCAGCTTTGAGTACAACAAGCCACCAGAGGAAATGGCCCCAGTGCTAACCTTTGAGATAGGCTGAGTGACAAGTATGATTAATCAGAGTAAAAAAAAAACAGAAAAAAAAAATCTTTATTGGGATTTAGTCGACAAAAAGGAAGGCACAGTACAATGGGACACACTGGGTCAGCTCTCCTGTGGGTGTACATCAGTGCAGTGCTGTAGGGGCTGGCAGATTTGTACCACATAGCTTCACAGCAGGCTTTGCCTTTCCCTTCCATTCTCCCCTTCTAGAAAACTATTCCATCTTGAAAAGAGAAAAAACCCACAACTCTCCTAGTTAGTGTCCAGGGAACTGGACTTACTTATATCCCAGGATTTACCCTGGGATGGTCAGAGAGATGGGGACCCGAGTCCTGTGCAACTCTAGGGCAGCCAGGGGAGGAGTAGCTCTGCAGATACCTTCACAGGCACCAGTCATGGTGAGGAGCAAATAAATAGGGGTGGTCTCTGTCAGCATGATGAAAAATAACTTGTTTGCAGAGACAAACAGGACAGCCAGCAGCATCCGGCTGGTAGGCAGAGCCCCTCACCTTTCAGCAAGGTGACAAATGAATTGGGCTGTGTGGCTGTTGCAAGCAAAGCCCCACGTTTGCTTGCTGAGCACAGCCCGTGTGCTTGGTGACAGTGACATATGGGAGACAATTAAATAATGGTGGTTATGTCCAGGTTAGGGAGAGAACAGATCCCCTTATGAACTGGATTTATACCATGTGTCTGCTGCAAAGCTAGAAAGGAGGGGTTAGAAAGGAGACACGCCAAATTCCCAATGAGTTTACAAGCTTCTTGTTCACAGTTGCCTTTGGATTTCAATGTCTTATGAAACACCACCCTGCCCAGGTCCTGCAGAGCCCTCTCCATTCCCTGGCTGGCTGGAGATCTGGTGCTGAGGGACATGGTTTAGTGGTGCCCTGGCAGTGCTGGGTTAACGGTTGGACTTGATGATCTTAAAGGTCTCTTCCAACAGAACCAACTCTATGATTCTGTGATCCAGCTGTAGCTGGACACAGTCAGCATCCCAGAGTGACACAGAGCTGACCAGTCGCTGCTCTCGCCAAGGGCAGTCGCCTGAGGGGTCAGGGTTTGACCTGCTATGGAAAGCAGAAGCTGTTGCCAATGGGACACATGGGAAAGCTACAGAGATAGTCTGGGATGCTCCTATCGAGTAAGAACCAGCCTGAAGGAGACCAGCCCAACCCCTGCCCCTCCTCCCCACCAGCTTGTCCCGACGGAGACAGAGCAGCTGGGGAAAGGCAGAGGCAGCAAAGGAGGAAGCACCATTTTGTGGCTCCTTCCAGCAATCCCAGGAGCAGAGTGCTGCTTATTTTTAGCTCCCGAGGTAGCTGAAATACCATCGTGGTATTCATTAGCAAAACCCCTGTCGGATGGGAACTGCAAGGCGGGGGGGTGAGGGGGTGTGCTGGTTGGTCTGGTCTGTTTTGCTTTATTTAATTGCTGGCTTCAGTAGAGAGGCAGAGCATGGCAGGAGGCTCAGCTCCTCTCACCTCGGGAAAAGCAGGAGTGCCAGACCCAGGGGAGCCGGGAAGGGAAAAGTCAATCAGGCAGTATTTAAAAACCTACCTGCTGGGCCCAGGGGGGGCTGGAGGTTTTAATGTCATTCCCAGCTTGAGATGAAGCCTGGAGAGTTGAGAAGAGAAAGGGGTGTCGTATCTTCTTGGATCCTTAATTGCTCGTTAAATCATCTAACAAATGCCTGAACTCCTGGATGGCCCCATGCTCCTTGACAGAGGGGCTTCATCCTTGGCAGGGGGCAGGAGTAGTTTTAAAATTAGTCATTTTGCCATCTTTTTCTGGGTCTATAAAATGGAGAGTCCAATCATCAGCTGTGCAAAGTAGAAATCACTCTACAACATTTTTATTACCATTCATCAGGAGCAATAAATAAACTTTGCTACGAGCCATTCCCCAGGGGCAGGCTGTCGACTGTTGGTCTGTGCTGCTGGTGGCTGCCCGCACTGTGGGGACGGGGAGGACACCCTCTGCCACCCCCAAAAGGGACCTCCAGTGACTGCAGAGGGACAGTTACCAAAAGAATCCCATGCCCTACGAGCTCATTCCCACTTCTGGTCCAGACAGAACTGATATCCACAGCCAGAGACGCCTGTCTCCAGTCACTCCCGTTCTGCTCTGTCATCTCTGCTCATCTGTGTCTTCCGCTCAAACCCTCTTGCATTGGGTCTTAAATCACAGGGGAGAGCTGCAGCAGTGGCAAAGGTGAGGCAGCTGTTTCCCAGCACAGAGATCGTGACGGCTGTGCTGTTCCCTCTGATGCTTTGCAGAAAGCAACCTGCAATTAAACACACAAAGCTCAGAAGAAGCCCAGATTCTGCCTGTAGCAGCTGGAGGACTTCAAATGTGCTTTGCCATCACAGGCAGATGGGCAGATCTGTGACTTACACCTGTAATCCCCCACTGAGGACTCAGGATAACATACAAAACACCCCCTTCCTGTCTGCCTGGAAGCACAGATGCTTTTTCTGCACCACCCATGCAGAAGTAACAGGGCCACAGCAGAGTGCAGCCCCAAGCGGACCGGCCATTAGCAGTTTTGGTGTTACTTAGAGTCCGTGAAAAGAGCAGAATTACTGTTCCAGCAGGGCAGGCAAACTGGACTGCTGATTTATGAATATTCACTGAGCTCACGAAGCACTCCAGGGCATAAAACAAGCTTTTGAAATTAACTGAACTCTTCAAGGTTCTTCATTTGTCTTGGCTTTGAGGTGTGAGTCACCAACACTGTTTCTCCAAGACCAGCAGAATCTGTACAGAGGGCTGGGAGAATTCCTGGGCACTAAAATAGGAAATTTTCTGCAAGAAAGACTTTATGTGCATAAAGTCTTCAAAGTATAAAAACTTCAGCCCATACGGGACGGTGTCTCCATCCCACAAACCCCACCCCTGGGGTTTCAAGAGTCTGGGGCCAGGGGAGATTCAGTTACTGCAAGGCTGGCAGAGAGGGGTCATGGATTTGGGTGTCCTGCTTCATGACTGAGTGAAGCATCAGCCACCATGGACTGTTACAGTAGGGCTGAACTCAGCTCTTCCAAGGCTGTCTAGACGTTCCTATCCTAAATCTGAGGCATCATCCGCATCCGATGTGTGTCAGAACACTATCCTCTGGGAAAAACTGCTGGTCCAGCAACTCACATTCTTTTCTGACCAAAAAAAGATTCCACCCAAGAGTGACCAGCTGGCCCTGCTCTGGCTCTGTCCTCCCTAACCACGGGAGATTCCTCTCCCGGAGCCACAGAGCATGACAGCCAGCCGAGATGCTCTGTGCTAACATGAATTAGCCTCCACAGCAGTGGCTCGTAGCAGAGAACAGGGAGTCAGGAAAAGTACTAAACCAGCAAAAAAATTATTTCCGGAGCCTTTCTGATACAAAGGGGCCCTACTTCAGTGAGGTTACACACGATTAGAGGAGGTATCATTTCAGGATATGTGTCACTTTGCTAACAATTTAAAATGGCCTGGTACATACATGGATTCCCTTCTGTTCCTCATGGCTTCCTCACTCCATCCTCCTCTTGCCCTTCCTGCTGGATCATATGGTGTGGATCCTAAAGCCCCCTCTTGAGAAACGCAGCCCTTTTACTCCTGATGGTTCAGTGAACTGCATCTGAAGTCTCTGCCTCCCGAGTCTTCCTCCAGCAGCCCCGTGACCTCTCATTTTTTTTGCTCTGCAGGCTGATGCCAAGATGGTCTGCGATGTTGTAAGTCGGATGGAGGACACAGAGCCCTTCTCTCCAGAGCTGCTGTCAGCTATGATGAGACTCTGGGCAGACTCTGGGATACAAGAATGCTTCAACCGGTCCCGGGAATATCAACTTAACGACTCGGCCCAATAGTGAGTATCCCTGCCCATAGCCTTTTGTATTGAGAAGCTGCATCTGGGCTTGTTAAAGTTTTAACTGAAGTTAATGACATCATAGCACTGGATCTGAACACGGCTCTGGTGGTGTGACTGGGGTGCGTGTGGTGTCACAGGCTGCTGCAAGGCAGAAAGGATCAGGCAGAACATTCATGGCCCCCCTGGCCAGTCTGGGGTCTGGTCCATGACCCCAGGGCCAGGTTCCCAGACCGCTCCCAAACAGCTCAAGGTAGGTTTCTACCAACAAAAAGCCTAGGGAGCAGAGACAGATCAGCCCGTGGAGGTGGCAGATGGCTTCTTCCTTTGGCTGACAGATAACAGAAGGTTCTGATCACCTGCTTTGTATAGCAGTACAGCACTTAGATTTGCTTTTCTGATAGTCACACACTGTACTGACAAGCAGCTGGATTGCAGCTGGATTGCAACCAAGGGCAAGGCACATCTAGTTTTACAGTGGTGTTGAGTTATTCTCATCAGACAGACAGTGGCTTCTCTACTGTTAGGGACCATATACAGGGCTTTTTAATGGTGACTGAATCCATGACTTTGGTTCATCCTGTCGTAAGGATAGGACATGTCCCCATACATGGCTGCTCTGGCTCCTAAGATGTGTTGAGTCCCTCCTCAGTTTCCATTCAGACCCATTTCCAATGACAATTCATCCAACCTGTTTGCCTCCAGCTAGGCAAGGAGGCTAAAGCTTTTCATCCCATCATTTCAATTGCAGCAGCTGCTGCAGCCAGGCCCTATACTGTGTCTTGGGCAGTAGTCAGTTAAGTGTGGTGAAGTACAAGCATAAGGAGCAAGGACAGAGTGGTCGTTTCCCCAGTTATACCCTTGGACCTGTCAGTAGTCAGGAAAGTAGAGGCTTCCCTGCATCATGACAGGGAAGTGCTACATCCCTGCTTTGGGCTTTCACAATACCCTGTGTCAGCTGCACTTCTGGAGTTGTTATGGCACCTCTGCTGAGGGTCTTCCCAGCTTTCTGTCAAAACACAGACCCAAGCTGATGGTTTTGTTCTGTTGGATGGGCCTGATCCCCCCAAGTCTGCACCAGCTCCTCCCACCCAAGCTGGCAGGGCAGTGGGGGAGCACAGGATTATTTCTCCTCTTGCTGTGCTGCAGCAGAAGGCGAGTGATGAGACATCCCTTGGCACTGACCGAAAACCAAGTGGGAAGCCTGCAGATGTGTAGTTGGTATCACAGCATCCTACCTGACCAGTTCTCATCACGAGTGACTCCATCGCAGAGACGATCCTGACATTTAATCACTACTAGGTGGACGTGCTTGTTTAATTTACATTTCATTGCCTGTAATAGCAAAATCAGCCTTCTCATGACAACAATTTGTAATTTTTATTTTTATTTTTTTCACAAAAGAAGCATCTGATAGCATAAACATTCCTTTAGAGGTATAAATTACATAAAATGCCAGTCCTAATTGCATTACAGCCTTGTGGAAAATTCTTCAATTATTTTAGAGCCAATTACCTGGAGGAAAGTATTTTGATTTTCCTTCCATGCAAGATAGCAAGTTGAAAATAATAAGCACAGCCCTCCCAATGTGACCAGCTGCTGGGCAATTCATCAGCAAGAGCTCGGAAACCACAAAGCAGTTTCTAGACGTCAGCTGAAGAGTCTCTGTGCTCTGGTATTCATGGCACCGGCAACGTGCAGTTGCAGCCCAGCAGAATGAATTTTGGTGTCTTTAAAGAAATCTCTTGCATCCAGAGGAGGCTGCACAACCCTCTTGCCAGAGGATCTGTACAGACCTGCTGCCCTTTAGGAGCCTCTGGTGGTTCTGTCACTGGGAGCAGAGAGGCTGTCAGAGGGCAGGGTACTCTTAATAAGTCCTGCTGCACCTCTAGGCCCTGGTGCCATCACACCAGATGGTGATGCAAGTGAGAGCTCAGTTGGCACTTATTCCACCCAGTGGAGTCCCAGTGAAAAGAAGCATATTTTTCATTTAATTCTTCAACGCTTTGGGGTTGTTTTCTTCTGCATGAGTGAAAGATTTGAGACAGTTTTCTATGTTGTTTTTTCCCCCTTTGGGAGAGGACATATCTTTATTGACACTCATACTGGATTTGAAACACTAGCAACTTCAAAATGTGTTTTTGTTAAGGCTGAGAAAAATAAATTCCAGACAAGAACTGAATGTAAGTTCTCCAAAGTTTGAAAATCAGTGTTGGACAGTGAGCTGGACTAGCATTGCTCTTCTCTCAGGCATGTCTTGGTGTTAAGCCATGGGGACTGGTGTTCTGCTGGTAGGAGGGAAGTTTTCTGCAAGAGTCAGAGATCAAGCTCCACGGCTGATCAGCACAAGTCGCAAAGCCTGAAGGTACCAAGTGACCAGGTCCTTTGGTATCTAGCACAGGTAGGACCTTCAGGAGTGGTCCAGGTACTTCTCTTCACCACAGAAACCACCTGCTGAACACTTTTCAGACCACCATCCTCCACTGCCTGCTTGTTTCTGAGGAGCCACCACTTGGGCTTCTCCGCATCAGTGCTGCTGTTGTCCTACATCACTCTTCCCGTGCTTTACCTTGAGGGTTTTTAAATGGCTTGGAACAACAGACCTTCTGTTACAGCCCCTGGGAGACCAAGCCACAGGCTAATCAACAGCCTGCCAGAGCTAGCAGCATGGCTCTAACTAGTCTAGCATTAATTTCACTGAATACAGATTTAATATTTTGTATCAGCCTGAACAAGAAGCGAGCAATAGCTCTTCTCTCCTATCAAAGATGGGCGGAAGCGCATTGCTTTCTAGTCTCCCAGGCATGCCTGCATGACAGTGTGGATGTCCCTGCAACACTTTCCTTCTTTTGGGCTCTAAAATCAGCCAGTCCTTAGCAAGGATTTCACAGCTACTGCGAAGGAACAGTAGAAAACATCAGTTTTGCAAAGAAAAACCTGACCGAGGGAGAGGGGAGGTGCTGTAGTGGGCCTCCTGGACACCAAAAAGTAAAACCATAAGGACAACAAGAGGAGGGAAGAGAATAGAATGCAGCAGCAGTTGGTTTCATCTTTTTTCGTTACTGCATTTTTTCCTCATTCCCTAAGGCAAATTTATGGGTGGGTTGAGTTCCACATTCCTAATCTCTTGATTATGTTTTTATTCCTACTTCATCTCCTCTTCCTTTCTTGTCTCCATGCCTAGGAGCTAAATCTACCTCTGATCATCAAAGAGTCTGGGCACTGCTGATGTCTTTTTCTTCTCTAGCCAGTTTCTGTCTGTGGAAGCACATCTGTGACCCACATTTTGCTTTCAAAATCAGCAAAATAGAGGTTTCCAGCTGGTTTCCTTAATCTCCTGCTTTTGTTCAGATTTTAAAATTGTCCTGTGTTTCCTAGCCTCGAGTTCCTAACTAGCCTGGTCAGTGGAGTGCAGTGCACAGGGCAAGTTTGATCTTAACCACCCAGGGATGGGGACCTGCTTTAAACAGCCTCCAAACTTCAGGGCAGGGAGAGGAGTGGAGCAGATGAAGCATCCACACGAGCACCGGTTTTCCGTGTGCCTATCCAAGCAGGCACAGGCCCTGCAAGATGTGTAGGCAGAGACAGTTTGCAAGTACACAGAGACAAAAAATCCAGAATCCATCACAAGTTGCTCTCCTCCTGCTTCCAAGTACAGTGAAAGATCATTTGATAATGCCAGGGCTGTGAAACTACCGTGAAAATGTAAAATATTTTAGGCCTGCATTCAACCCATCCATCTTCACACGTAGCAGAGGTGTCAGGGCTAGGAAACTTGTTGCCTTTGGCTCTCTCCGTAGGGAGTGAAGGGAGGGAGAGTTGCCTCTGCAGAGGGATCCAGACCTCACTGCTCAGTGGAGGAAGAGAGATGCAATTGCTGCTCTACCATAGCTAACCCCAGCTCTGATGTCTCAAGTATGTGCCAAAGGCCACACCCAAACTGGAGAACACTTTAGTTGCTCCATCTTCAAGAAATACAGAAAAGCATCACCAAACTGAGACTAAAATGCTGCAGTGCTTTCCTTTTCACCTTACCTCATGCGGGGCTGTTTTCTGATCTCTTTTCCTTGCAAAAGAATTGTCTTTGCGTGACGGTATCACCTCCCCAGCCGACACTTACTGCATCCCACATGCCAACACACACTTTGCATTGAGAAAACTGTTAAGAAAGTGGCTCCAGATGTTGTTGTGATGTGGTGAACAGCTTCCAAGCTGAGCCCTGACAAAGCAGCATTCGGAGAGGCTGTAAAATCTCCGTCCTCAGAAATCCTCAACACTGAGCCACCTGAGGTGACTCAAACTGAATTTAACTTTGAAGTTGGCCCTACTTTGGGCAGGGAACTCCAGAGGTTCAATCCAAACCAACCCTTTTGGGTTGATCTTTTGGTCTTTTCCCACCTTGCTCTTTCTCTCATGACAATGGATTTAATAGAGAGAAGGGGTCTTCAGGGTTGGCTTCAGTCACCTGTTTCTAGCCACGTAGGTCCACGGAGCTCTACAGTTATGCCCACATCCCACAAGTCCCATGGTCTAAATCTTTTGCCTTGCTGGTGAAGATCATGGGACATGGGCATTATGCACGACTGTCAAGACATGGTCCATTTTAATGAGCTGTAATAGTCGCTGGTTCTCTCAAGCTGAAGAAAGAAAAATTATAGGTCAAGGTTTTGCATTAATATTCCCATCAGGTGTGTAGATTCCATTTTCTCACCACCATTTTTGCATTAGAATATGGTTTCCTGCGTGCCCATCTTACTCGTGCCTGGCACTTCCACTCCCTTGCATTTAATTGGAGGGAGTAGCAGCATAAATAGAACAATCCAATTAATTGGGAGGCCTTGCGTTGTGCTGTTTATTGAACAACCACCTTTTTGTCTTGGAGCCCAAGCACCAATACAGCAGAGAGGGAAAATACATCACAAGTGCAGATGTAGATACATTTGTCTGAATTTATGGTTTAATTTACCCCTGTAAGTAAATATGCCCACCAGCTTTGAATAATTAAGTTCCCCCTACGATAAGCAAAACAAAACGGCTCGTAAAGGCCAGAACTGGTTGACTGGAATCGCCAGCCTTGCTCGGTTCCCATAAATGAGATGCAAATAGATTTCCAGAGAGAGGCAGCTCTGCATTGTCACCTCTGAGCACCAGCCTGTTAGAGTCTAGCAGGGCTTAGGCATGGTAGGGGTTTCAGGGGCATGGTAGGGGTTTCAGGCTTTGTTCTTGTCCTCATAAATTAATGAATGGCTGTCACATGGCTACACCCAGGGCTGAGTGTGAGCTGGAGAAAGGGCACAATGGGAAATGCATTGTCTTTCAAATCAGCTGGATGTTTTCTAGCGTCTCAACCTCTGTCTTCATCCACCTGGAGGCCAAATTTTACCAAAACTAGGTGCAGTCTCTCCAGGGGTTGCCTCTGTTTGGCCCAAAGCAGGGTGGAGACCACATCACGGGTATCTTGAAGGTAGCTGTTGAGCAATACTCTCTTTCCCATCCCACCAAACACTGTCAGGAGAGAGTGAGGACTGCGCTTCCTCACTCACAAGCAGGGGAGCAGAGGACTGCAGGACTCTGCGTTAGCACCTCTCCACCATCAGACATTGCCACTTGTAGCACCCACCCCGCTCGGCCCCTCTCAGACACTGGCACGGAGGAGAGCTCCACCAGACCCGCTCTCTCTTGGGGCGCAGCCTCTCCGCAGAGGAGAGGCCACCCAGAAGCTTAGTCCCAGAGCCAAGTTCTTCCCTTTACCCTGTCCAAGCACACATGCCAGTCATCGGGGGAAGGGGGAACTGTCTCCAAAGACATTTCCTGTCTGGATCTTGTGCAAACTCTAAAGAAAATGAAGAAGGAAAAGCAGGCTGTCCTGTCCCTTGTGAACCCCTGGCTTCTGAAGGACTATAACCTCTCGCAGTCTGTGTGAAGGTATCTAAGATGCCATCATGCTCTCACATTCAGCTACTTCCTTAAAGAGGAGAAACTCCAGAGCTGGGCTTTAAAGCAGAGCTTGTGGCAGCACACAGTGACGTGGGAGCACCCAGGAAGGCGTTCACCAGCTGAACCAGAACTCTGATGCTTTGCTCACTGCCTTTCCATCTGAAATCTCAGATTTTGCAGCCAACTCCACTAAAAGCTCAGCGCCTCTTTAGATACACAACTTGCAGGCAAAAACTGGTGGTATAATGTTGTCACTTTCCCCTTCCTAATTCTCTTTTACCCCAAAAAAATCTAAGATCTGTCTGAAGAGACCCAGAAGATAACACAGCCTGTGCTGTGAGGAGCAGAGCAGTTCCACAGGTAGTTCATTCCTTGGGGACACTTCTACCTCCCTTCCACTTTCCACTGCCATGTCACATCATAACCCTGTTGTCTTTGGCCTGACGATTAGTTAAATCTTGACTTCTTGACTCAATAAATTGTTATTTGATGGCCCATGATACCAACCAGGGCTGCCCCAACTTTTGGCAAAGCTCCCACCAGAAAGGGTAGGAGCCAGGCAGCTGCTCTCGCTGCCTGGAGGAGGGGACAATGCCAGAATTTGGGAACAGGCTCTTCTTTTTCCACGGTTTGCTTAGAGCCAAGGAGCAGCCAGCACCACCAGTGAACACAGCACAGGGCACTCACCCCTGAGGGAACCTGCTGAACTGCTGTCTTGAACCCCAGAGAGTCTGTTCCCGTCACCAACTGACAGACCCAACAGGAATTTCCTCCTGCCTTGCAAAGGGCTGTGGGTGACAGATTCAGTGCAGAAAGATATGACTTTTTTTTTTTTTTTTTTGGCTGAGTATTTGTGTATTTTTAGGCTGAAATGTCCTTATGAAACCAGCTGGAGCTGGCCAGCTGCCACCGAGTGTTGGGGTTGGATTTTTCTCGTTCTGTTCAGTTTGGTTTGCCCCTCTCTCCCATCAGCTCTGCCTTGCAGCTGGCAGTGCTCCTGCCCTGCAGCCCACCCACCACTGCCCTCTCCCACCTTTCACTCTAACCTCCTTCCCATGCTGGGGGACAGCAGTGCTGGGATGCAGCTCTGTACTCAGGGACTCTGGGCTCTCCTGGAAACTCGCAGCCCCTACTCCTCCTCTCCTGCAGAGCCAGGGAGCCCCAGTGTCCCTCCACCTTTCTGCACCGTGCGGTTTGATGTCCCGTGTTCCCCCAGCTCTGCTGTTGTTCGTACAGGGTGAGTGCAGGAGACAGGGTGTCTCCTACCAGCGAGGCTCTTGGGGCATGCAATAGCTGTTTGAAGCTCCTTAGGGAACCAGGTAGCTCTAGTGAGGCAGGCATCCCTCTGTGGGGGTAATTCCTGCTTTATACCCGCTACTTGGTCCCCAGCAGCTGTGAGCCCTGTCCCCTTGCAGTGTGTGTGGCCAGGTGGGGACCAACCGGCTGCCCACAGCCTCCTGGCTCTGCAGCATGTCTGCAGGCCGAGCTGCTAGGAGCTCACCGTGCCGTGGTGGCTCTTCTTCACACGGCTGGCGTCAGGTCTGACACCATCTGCAGCGCTGGGAGGCAAGTGCGGCAGTGGAGCGTGGATTCCTGACGTATTTGCTGGCTGTTTGAAGTCCTTTCATGGCAAAGAATGACAGGGACGTGAGAATTTCTTCATAGCTGGGCTCGAGGATGGAGCAAGACAAATTCCACAAAGGTCTGCAGGCACCAGTGGTGATGGTGTGATGGGGAGATGCTGCACCCCCCACCGCACCCCCTCGCATGGGTCCTATCCTAGAAATCATGCTGGTTTGGAAGGAAGAGTTGCTAAGGGACTTTTCTGTGTTGGGAACTCTGGGGCAGAGCTGCCTGCCACTGGCCGTGGGACGAACAGCTCAGGAGGAGCCACTCCAGCCCAGGACAGGGCAGATCAGCTCTGTGCACTCAGGAGGTGCTGATCTCCCTTTCCCACTGCTCCACGTTCTCATGACCACCAGCCTTCTCTTGCCCCAG
The DNA here is from genome assembly GCA_027560015.1 of Chloroceryle amazona. Taxonomy (NCBI): domain Eukaryota; kingdom Metazoa; phylum Chordata; class Aves; order Coraciiformes; family Cerylidae; genus Chloroceryle; species Chloroceryle amazona. The sequence goes on along the minus strand of JANHFX010021880.1, from coordinate 38,602 downwards.
GTGTCAGTGTGATGCTCCCCTCCCTTGACCACAGGGCTATGATTCCTCTGTCAGTCCCCCTGTCCCTCCCAGAGCCCACAGAGCACTGGAGTGACTGCTGGTGACGTGCAGCTGCTGCCATTCCCTCCCCCACGGCCTCTCTCGGGGTCCAGCCCCAGCACACACACACCCCCCTCGCTCAGAGGGGCAGCAGTGCAGCATCCCCATGCTCAGGTGTTTGGGTTAGGAGTTAAATCCAAAAGCAATCATGAGCTTAGATAAAAAGCCCCTGTTTTTCAATATATATTAAGACAACCATTGGAAAATTGCTTTTATCTGCTGCTTCCTAAGCCCTCTGGCTTATACTTTAAAGCCTTTTGTCTGTGAATGGGAGAGCTGGAAAGTCCTTTTTTATTTCCTTAAGCAAATAGTCCATCTAATATCCAGCATTGAGGGGCTGAGGCTTTAAGAGAGAACAAAAGGAAGAAAAAAAAAAAGAAATGTCGCTAACATTGTCACACTTGCCATGAAATCACAGGACTCAATAGTGATGGGGATGAGCACTCGGAGCTGTGCCCACAAAGGGTGGTCAGCACAGCCTCTGGCAGAAAGTCAGAGCACCCTGGGGCCCCCCAAGAGCCCCCAGTGCCCATCGGTCAGGCTCCTTGTGTCACTTCCCTGATGGGGACAATAAACACCCTCCTGTTTGTGAGACGACAACATCCACAGTGGCGAGAGCAGCGAAGGCAGCAGCAGAGTGAGGCAGGAGCCCGCTGGTTTGGGCACAGCGGGGGGCATCTGGGTGACCCCCACAGGAGCAAAGTCCCTAAACTCAGCCAAGACACTCCTGCTGAAATTGGGATTCTCCTGCTGGAGCCCCGGGCACTGACCATTTCCCAGACTAATTGATAGAATAACTCTAATTAGCCCTTGAGCAAACACCACTTTGTTCATTGCTTATCCAGGCCAAGCGCTGAGCCAATATTCAACCCCAGCCATTGATTTCCTACTGCATTTTAGGTGGGAAAGTGGGAAAGGGGTTTCTTTCTCCATGTAGAAGACGCGGCCAGGGCTCAGCAGCATGGGCAGGTGTTTGGGTACGGCCGGTGCCATGCGTGCAGTGGGTACGTGGGGTATCTCATGGGCAGCCTGGCATGGGAGGGGTGTTTGGCCAGGCAGGCAGGACGGGCTGTGCTTTCCCTTGGGTTTCGTTAGCAGCCCTGCGGAGCGCGGCCACACTCCCGAACAAACCGGGCATGAGCCCAGCCAGCACTGGGAACCAGATACACTTTAGGCAGATTTTTGACCTTTTCCTAGTATTATCGTCTTTTTTTTTTTCCTTTCATTTTTTTTTAATTTGCCCCCTGCAACACACACAGCTAGTGCTAGGTCCATATCAGTTCATTCATCCATACCTTTTACAGTGACTATCTCTAGAGTAAAAACAATGCTGAGAATGTCTATAAACTATTACTTCACCTTCTCCAGATGTGTTCCTTTCCTTCAGACCACTGGCGTAACACAGATCCAAACCCACAACTCCTCTTTTGCCAGCCCCCATCAGAAACCCCTCTAAATTGCCATGTACCTCTGACTCCCCTGGCAGCCAGCGCTCAGGCTCTCGGGGGATTTTGGTGTGGGCTGTTGCGAATGAGCACACAGCATCACAGAATCCCAGTATGGTGGGGGTAGCAAGGACCTCTGGAGATCATCTGGTCCAACCCCCCTGCTCCATCAGTGTCACCCAGAGATGGGGGCCCAGGATCCCATTGTCCAGGAAGGTTTGGAATCTCTTCAGAGGAGACTCCCACTCACACACACACTCTGCTCTGCAGGTACAGGCTCTGGGCAGGGCTGCTTAGTTGGGTCACAACAGCACAGTTCAGAGGCTGAAGTGCAGCAGAGCAAACACCTGCCCTTGTGCTAAAATCCTCTTGCTTATGCCTTCCCCACCTGCTGTACATCTAAAGCATTTCAGTACTGAGTGCTTGGGGAAGGCACCTCCTCTGAGATCCCTGGGGGTCTCTTCTGGGGCTAAATTTATAGGGTAAAAAAGAGGAGAAATGGTGCTGAGCCTGGATGTTAGGCAGCACCTTCTCTACGCTGCTGGGAATGGAGGGAAGAGATACAGGGGAGGAGGAAATCAGGCACAAACTGCACCATGGAGCCAGGCCAAGGAAGTGTCAGCTTGGGTTTTGGCAGTTAGTCCAAGCCTTGCTGGGGATTTACGGTGGCTTTGCCTTGCTGTAACCCCTTCCCTGCTGGGCTACACTGTCACCCCAGTGCTGAGCGGCAGATTTGCTGGGAGCACCGGCACTGAAAAGAAATTTGGCGCTCCAAAATTGCAAGCCCAGGCCACAAAACACCCTACAAGCAGTCACTGTATCTCAACTGCTCTGGCAGCCCTTTTAGTGGCATAAATCAGCATTTCCCAATCCCTCGGTACTGCTCTTAGTACGTAAGGTTTGACGATAGCACAGGAACCGTTTCCAAATCCTCGTTCAGGAAAATACCAGCCAGTACATCCTACCGAGCAGCCTTAATGTCAGTTTAAACATTTTCAGTTAAACAGCTCCACCAACAATCCCCAACATGAGCAATGCTGCACCAGGGAGTGTTTTGAACAGTGAGGCCAAATCTGCAATGGGCGGGAATGGGAGAAAGCAAGAGAAAAAGGAGGCTGGCATTAGCTAGAAGCTGCTGAGAACTGGGAATTGATAACGGAGTCCAAGCAAAAATCTTTGTGCACTTGAAGCTAATGTTGGAAGCAGCAACACCACATGAAGAAATCCTCAGAGGAGCATCTCATAGAACAAAAACATGTAAACAAAGAAGTGACACAAATACAGAAGTCACAGATAAGCTCCAGATAAAGGGCTACCTGGGAGCTCAACTACCTATATCCTGCCCAGGGGTCCACCCTTAAGGACATAAGAGCCTCTTCCGAAGGGATGATGAAGAGCTGCATCTCACGATCTGGAGTCTCAGCAGCATGCTGTGGTGGCAGTGCCAATCCTGAAGGTGACAGAAGTGAGCTTTGAGCACAGGACACCCTGAGAGTACCTCTGGGCAACCTCTTCCCACCTACAGCTGCTCTCCAGACAAGGCTAGATGGGTTTCCCACTTGCCTGTGCTTCCCAGCTGCTTTCCACCAGCTTGACAAGAAATCTGGGTGCAGCATGAGCACTGGTACCCAGTCTGAAGGCTCAGCAAAGAGCATTGCAGAGTGGGGCTCCTGGCTCCTCAGGGCTTCTCATGGTGAATGAGGAGGAAGTAGCTTTGCTACATGGGACGGGAGAGCTGCTATATGGACATCAACAGGGTAAACCTAAATAAATATGGGGCAGAATCCAGCATCTGCCTTTAAACATGCTGCCTTCCATTCCCTGCCACCTGTTCCCATAACAGCAGAGCCCCATCATGCACCTCCGTGGTTTCGATGGCGGTCCCCAGCTGCTCCCTCCGCACCACAGTGTGGCACGGTGCGCTGGCACCCAGCCTGGGTGCCCTCTGGCACATGGGAGGTGATCCCAGGAACACGGGCTGCCTGATCCCTGGCTCCTTCCTCCACACCACTCATCCTCCTCTATTTTCCTCACTGATGCCTTAAATCTCATCGGTCCAGTCCTCAGCCCTAGGGACAAGTGGGTCACAAGCAGACCCAACATCAACAACATATATGAGTGTGAAAATCAGCAGCAGTGCAGGCATGACCCAGACCCATGCCGCAGCCTTCCCAGTGTGGACATAAGGAGCCACTTCTGGGATTCAGGGGTTATTTTTTATTATCCCCTTTGTGGTGAAGCCAAAAAGCTCTTTATTTTGAGAAGCTTCAAACATCGATTGGCTACAGCTGATCCTTCCATCAGCTGGTGCAGTGCCACCAGCTGAATAAATCTTGCGTGCATCTGTAATTACCGCTTAGCTTGTGTTTAAATGCAGCGTCATTGATCTGCAGAACTCATCAAAATCCGTATAGGAATGCGTGAAATTATATTGGATGGAGCAGAAAAGTACATGACAACATCCATTTTCAGCCTTTTCTGTTCACTAAAAAAACCCATAAAGTATTTCTTTATCACTATTCAAATTCTTGGGTTAACTTACAGTCTAATCATCAATTATAAGACCATTTTATAGGCTGCTCTTTACATAGGAAATATATTTCTTTCTTACAATAGGCCAGCAAAATTCTACTGGTCTTAAACTCATATTATCATAGAATTGTTTTGGTTGGAAGAGACCTTTAAGGTCATCAAGTCCAACCTTTAAAGTATGGTCAAAGTCCAACACTACAGTATCTGCCCCTTTCATGGGCAAAATCCCTATTTAAAGCATGGAAGAATATTCCTTTAGCTTTATAAAACTCATTATGAAAAGGTCTGTGGCTAAAGCTCCTGATTGTGATTTAGGGAACCCAAACTGACTTCCAAGTACCACCACACACTTCCCATCATGTCCTCAGGCAAGTCATCTATCCCCTTAATACTTATATAGCCCCTGAAGCAAGTGTGATTAATATCATTTCCCTGAGCCAGCAGGAGGTTGGGAGGACCATCAGTCATGCTGAGCAAGAGTTGAGGTTCTCCAGCAGCAGAGAGCATGGCAATGTGGGCTGGGCAAGGACGATACTTGTGCTAACCAGCCATCTGCTCGAGATGTTCTCCTCCCCTTCTGCAACCAAGATGAACATCAGCAGAAGTTTTTGTTGGCAATAAAATACACATTGTCTGGACGAACTCCTGAAGTTTTCCAGACTTAATGCTGCTCCGGGCCAGCTCCATCCTCTCACTGAAAGTGAAGTACTCCTCAGTCTGTTTAAACTTCTTCCACCAAACAGGCAGGGACTCCTATTTCATCCACCAGGCTTACTGAAGCACCGTGGCCCACAGCTTTCTCCCAAGACCTGTGGTCACTGTCAGACCCATGGGCAGAGAGCAGAGGCTGCTTCTGTCAGGGGTGTGTCCCCAGGACACATGGGAAAGTCTCTGCTCAACCTCAAGTGCAGAGAGAGTAGCTGTCCCCAGCCCTCATGGAGGAGCGCACCTTAGAGGTGGTGTCCTCAGCTCATCTCCCACAAAGCCACACCAGCTTTGTGGCCAGGCTGTCCCATGCGGAGTATCCCAAGCTGGTTTTATCTCACACACGTCCCTGATGCATCTTCAGATGAACACAGGGGTCAGTCCACTCCTGCAGGGAGCTGGGAGCAACCCAAACCACTGTTCAGTGGGCTGCATGAGCCTAACCCTCCAGGTGTGGCTGTGTGGTGACAGGAGACTAACTGCAGACCTTCTGAGCATGCTCATAACTGTAAGAGAAGGAGAAAGGAAAAGTGGATGGTCAGCTGAACACCTTGCTGGTCCAAGTGACAGTCTTTCCTGGTGGGAACAACTGAGCTATTTTGATACACAGCAAACAAATCTCCTCCTAACAACAGTTCAGCCAAACGTTCTCTAAAGGGATGAGAAACGCCATGAATTTTCCCTTACGTGTCTCTTCTTCTGGATCCGGCCTGGACTGAAACCAAAATGCTGCAGTACCACAAGCAAAGCTGTTCTCGGAGGAGCCTCAGCCTGACAGCTGCTGAGAAGAACCAGAAAGTCCATTTGCAGAGCACAGATTTTACACGCCCAAGAGATCCCCCCTGGCTGGGATAACTGAGACATTTTTAGCGTGCAGCCAAGGGTAAAATTTCCCAGTTTTGCTTTTGCCAGCTGTGGGTCACATCTGTCAGCAGCAGAGAGTTGGCCGATTTGGTACCCACAGTTTGTCAGGGATGCTGAAATGGGATTTGAAAGCAGAAATCCTAGTAGCAAGCTACTAGTCCAGAAAGTGCACAGAGGAGAAGATCCAGAAACATGATTCCCACTCCATCACTAGCGATGCATCTTCCTCAGCACAGTGAGTGGATAAATGAGGCCCCAGATTGAAGTCAGCTCCCAACAGACCCACCCGCCCCTCGGTAATTGCGCCATCAGCCAGCTATGGGAATCCTCCATCTACGTGATAGGAGAGCACAGATCTCATTAACTAATGCTTTCCTTCGGAGCGTTAGATCTGAATCCCTCCCCAGTGCTATCCCTGCCGCAGACAGACTCCCAGGGCTACAAACCCACCACAGCTACAGCTGTTATTTCCTTCCAGTGTAGGAATGGAGATGTTACTGCTACTGTCCTACAGCCACATAGATAGATAGATAGATAGATAGATAGATAGATAGATAGATAGATAGATGTCCTGGGTCTTTGTGCACACCCTGGAGAATCTCCCTGGCCGGTGGCTGATCAGAAGGGTCAGGTCTGTGGGTCTGGTTTCATCTGCAGTCACAGCTGTTTGCTTTCCAGGGTTGGAGTAATTCTGAGTAATTAGCTCACGAGATTGCCTTGGGGGCAAATAGAATTGGCTGCCGTGCCATGTAAAGAGTGCTTTGTGCCTTTGGCGGGGTGCTCACGGAGGGGTTGTGGCCACGGCAGGATGGGTTTGTGGACGTGTGTCGCCAGTTTGGGCTGAGAGCCACAGCAGTGAAACACAGGGGCTGCGTCCTCTAATCAGGGCTCCTTCCCAGAACAATCTCTTCAATATCCCAGACTCCCTGCAGCTTATTTTTAGCCTCTATGTTTCTTTCCTTTCTTTCCTCTTTTTTTTTTTTTTTTTTATAGTATAGAAAGCCATCATCTCCACTGTCAGCAGGTTTATATCAGCAGTCCTGGAGAAAAAAAAAGGTTTAGGCATAGATCCTGCTTGCTTCCAGGGTGCTGAGTCCCAGCACACCTCATTCCTGCACCAGCTCAACTACTGTCCTTCAGAACTGCTCATCAGGAGGAAGCAGAGGCTCATGGAATCAGAGAATCACAGAATCATTTCGGTTGGAAAAGACCTTTGTGATCATCAAGTCCAACCATTGACCCAGCACTTCCAGGGCACCACTAACCCATGTCCCTCAGCACCACATCTCGACAGCTTTGAAACCCCTCCAGGGATCATGGGGACTCCACCACTGCCCTGGGCAGCCTGGGTCAGGCCTTGACAGCCCTTGTGGGGAAGAAATTGATCCTCAGGTCCAACCTAAACCTCCCTTGGTGCAACTTGATGCTGGTTCCTCTTGTTCTGTCACTTGTTCCCTGGTAGAAGAGGCCAACCCCACCTGGCTCCAACCTCCTGTCAGAGAGTTGTGGAGAGCCAGAAGGTCTCCCCTCAGCCTCCTTTTCTCCAGGCTGAACAAGCCCGGGTCCCTCAGCTGCTCTTCACCAGCCTTGT